>JAJOZX010001408.1:865000-908290 GCA_023014485.1 Bathynomus jamesi | reverse complement strand
CTGAAGCCATGTTGGTTTGGAATGGATAATTTCTTTTCTTGTATATAGTTAGCAATTTCGTCTCTAATTAAACGCTCAAAGCATTTATAAGGTGGGATATATATATTATATATATATATATATATATATATATATATATATATATATATATATTGTGTGTATATATATATATATATATATGAATGTAAACACAAAAGAAAAGGAAAAGTAAACAGAAGTTTGTCTTCTTTTAGTCGAGTCGTTATATACTATACAGCTGAAACAGAAACTGTTTGTCTGGTATACTTTTGGACCAGTTTTAGTTTGGTAAAAATATTAGATTATGATTTAATACCTTTGGCTAAGTCTGTAATGTTGCAGGTACATAAAATAGTTAGTTGAATTATTACTTGAGTAGGTCTTTATTTATCAAAATCCACTCTTATATATATACACGAACAGTTTAGAATGGTCTCCTCAGCCACCTTGGTAGACCCTTTTCTCGTGATTCACCTGACTAGTTTCTGTTTTATTTTTGGGTTTTTTTTTGTGTACAAGTTCACCGTTCGTTAAAAATGTATTTTCAAATAAGGTGGTCCAACCAGAAAAGCTGGTTTGAATCAAACCTTTTTACACTTTACTTATAATTCATTTTATGTTAAAACTTTAGTTACTAATAATAAGTTGTCGTAGTTTAGCAGATAAAAATGAACACGCAAAGCATAATTCTCCGTAATGAAGATTAACTGAAAGTGGGTATAATTGAAATTTTCTCCAATAAATGACACCTCGCGTTAAAATATTTTCGGCTGTCATCGATTGGCATGGTTTTAAAACTAAAAACTGAATATAATTATTGTTTTTAATTTTAATGTACAATCTGTATTGTTTACATAATTGAAATTTATATATTCATAATGCTAAAAAACATCATTGTCTGCGTATTGCTGAAAAACTTTCCACGACTTATTGGTACACCTGGTAGTAGTTTCGTGCGTTGGTCTCTCTTCACACGTAGGTGAAGCTGGTGGCCCCGCCTCTAAGCCTGGTTTGATGGAGGAGCGAGTTGCTCTCTTGCGCTCTCCACCGCACATAACCAGGTACACCCGGCTCATCTGGTACCGTCCTGAACCAGGCATCTAGTCTTCTTTTGAAGACTTCAACTTTGACCCCTGTCATGTTTCTGAGGTCCTTTGGAAGCTGGTTAAAAAGTCTTGGCCCCCTGACAACTAAGCTGTTTTCTTTAAGTGTTGAGGAGGTCCCTTGCCGGGCCTTTAATTTGGGAACACTATACATTCTGCCTTTCCTATTTTTCAGTGTTGTTTGAGTGGTAACTGGGTTTAGTTTTAGGTTTGGTACCAGTTTTTCGATCATTTTTCATGTATATTCGTATATTATGGTGTACCTCTCCCTTCTTCTTTCCTGGGAATACAGACTTAGTTTACGCCGTCTTTCCCAGTAGCTGAGTTCTTTGCAGCCATCGATCTTAGTTGTGAAATGTCTCTGAATGTGCCTTTTTATATTAATTAATTAATTATCCATCCTTATTAATCCTAACACACGGGAGTTCACATAAAAAAAATTATGTTAAACCGGTCCAAAATGTTGATAATAAAGGTAAAGTGATTCATATATTATGCATAAACTTAAAATCATAACATAACAGACTTAAAGGCCATCGATCGCAGTTCAGTGGATACCACCGTTTCCCTATAAACAAAATGAAATACTGTGGTCGGAGGTTCGAATCCTGATGATGATAGTAATAACAGTAGTAGTAATGCGCATTGAGCCGTAATAGTTAGCCTGAGCGCTGTGCCAGTTTCTGGCCCTCCTGACCGATTAATTATATTATTAACATACTTAAAGTCGTTCAATTCTGCGATGGTGCCAATTTCAACGAGAGCCTTCGTTGAAAGCCATGTTCAGAGGTTTTTCAAAGAATGCTTATCTGACATTTTACGAAGTCTTAATCGTCTAAACATTTTTTTAAAAAACTGTTCATTGAAACAAGTTAAAATAATTTACGTTGACCGCTTTTTTCTCCAAAGGCTTGTTGCAAACGGCACCAGCAAATTTTTTTGTGTTGGTGAGGGTGTGTGTTAAGATAACAAGCTTTCATTTCAGTGTACTGAGTTTAGTTAAAGAAATATTAAAGACATACCGGTTTCTTTATATATATATATATATATATATATATATATATATATATATATATATATATATATATATATATATATATATATATATATATATATATATATATATATATATATACAGTATATATATATATATAGATTCTCTCTCTCTCTCTCTCTCTTCTCTCTCTCTCTCTCTATCTCTATATATATATATATATATATATATATATATATATATATATATATATCATAGGTGGGCAGAATACAAGGTGTGTGTAGAGTTCAAATCCAAATCTGAATCCACTGAAAAGGGACCAAATCCGGATTCATATCTGATTCATTATACCTTTTCTTATATATACACACGTATATATATATGAGATTATCAAATGACCTATTGCATTATGTTACATAGAATACGAACTGTAATATACTATTGCTAATATTGTCTCATACCTATTATTATAAAGAGGGTGCATGTAATTTATTTATAATCTAGACCTAATGAAGATGTGCAGTAATTACCGTAATGCATGTACCGGCTTGTACCGCGCTTACTTAAACTACAAAGTTTTAAGAAATATGATTAAATTTCCAGTGACATTTCAACGTAAAATGTTAATTGGCTGAAATAAAAATAAAAACTCTTAATTTTCATTCATTGTAGATATTATACATTTTTTATTATCTAAAGTTACTTAAGGTTTAAATATCTTCATTTTTATCCAAATTAATTGTATAAAATCCCTATTTGATACACATAATATAAATTAACATATATAATGTTCAATTTTACGTCTTAAAAAACGTACCGTAGTATTAAATGAACTTTGATTATATATATATATATATATATATATATATATATATATATATATATATATTCTGTGTATATAAATTACTATACTCGTATATATTCCCTAAACAAGATTACGTTCTCTATTATATGAGGAGTTAGTGAACTCCTTCTGGCCCTCCCCAAAGCTACAGTGATCGAAAAATGTTTTTCCACATCTGTTATAGATGCAGGAATAGGAAACTATGATACTTTCTAACGAGTATAGCTAATTTGGGATAGTCATTTTGATTTTCTCGGACCTTCATCACCCGAAGATCTTTTCACTCGTGGATATTGTTGGCGTTCTACTGAAGCGTTGCTGATTCATTATGTATTATTTTCAAAATATAATTATCAGTACACATAGTGGGAAATGTCTACATCATTTTAGCTTGCGAGAAGTACTAATTAATTGCTCACCATCAATAAGGTTGTTTTAAACTGGTGGCATTAATAAATTTAGAAATTGGAGAATAAGGGCAACTTCATACGCAATACGTACCCTTTATGGCAAAGAAATTTGATAAAAAAAAAAAAAAAAACCTGAATGCATTTTTTATTTCTTGATTAATTTTAGGTTAAAAAATTTTTATAAAACAATCCTCACATCCGATACAAGTCCAAACCCGAATCCAACAATAATATCTTCCATTCCGAATTCACAAATTTTTTTCGAATCCAAATCCAGCAGAAACCCTTTGAATCAAGATTTGGATTTGCCCAGTTATTTTATATATATATACTGTATACTAGCGGAGCGACCCGGCGTTGCCGGGGTGGATGTTGAACGCTATATAAAGGGTGTCAGGAAATGATTGCCCCCCCCCCCTGTACAGAAGAAACTGAAAGGAATAGAAAAAAACAGACAAAACCACGCGAAAGAGCGTTTAATTTTGAATAAAAAAAACTTGTTTTAATATCGGGTGTTGCCCCCATTTGCAGCTCTGACGGCCATTAATCGACGGGGGTATGATCCCAGAAGTGTCTCAAAGAGATCGGTATCATGACTCATTTCTTCAAGGACTTCGTTGATCTTTGCAGTCATAATTTCTGTTGAATGCCGATTCTGAATGGGTTGTTCCAGCATTAAGGACTCCACCCGATCCTTCATGATGGATCCGACATGTTCACAGACATTAAGATCGGGAGAATTGCCAGGCCATTCATTATTTCCGAAAAAATCAATGTTATTGTCCTTAAGCAGTTGTTGAGTCGCAAGTGCTTTCATACAGGGGGCTTTGTCGTGAAGAAAGGTTGCCTGTTCAACATCCAAAACACACTCGGGGTCTTTCAAAAACGGAATTACATGTTGGGCTAAAATTACATTTCGAAAATAAGGCCCATCCCAACTGGTTCCTCTTGGTTTGATAACCCAGATGAGCTTCCGAATAGAGAACATAATGAAAACACCCACACATGCTGGATTTTTTACTATTTCTCGATACTTCTGGTCGTCTGGGACTTCATCAGGAGTTGTTGCCCAAACCCGATCATTCTGAAAATTTGGTTTTCTGGAGACATAAACGAAGAATTCATCGCTGACAACCAAGTGAAGGAAATCGTCTTCCGTCCATTCCTCAAGATAATCACAAAACCATAGCCGATCTTCAATATTAAGATCACTCTTCCGTGGCTTAGCTATTTCATGCCAAGCACTCAAGCCTTGGCGAACTCGAAATTGATGCACAAGTTGCCGATTGACTATCTTACCACGACGGATAAGTATCTCTTTCGCTACCTCAGAGCAGTTCTTTTTCGGCGCCGTGATGCAGCAAGCACAATGTCTTTCGATTCTTGAGATAATTTCTCCGGTCTTCCTCCTCGAAATTCTGTTTCACAATCTTCAGGATTCTTATTCCAATTCCTTTTGACAAAGTCTTCTGATCTTTTTAATCTCTCAGCCACCCAGTGTCGAGTTATGAAAGTTGCACCAGCTTCCTTTGCTTCACGAAATGTGACAGCTCGAATGCGGTCAAGAACTCGCTTTTTCTCTGAATCGTTCAAAATAGATGATGCCATGGTTTCTGTGGGGAAAAAAATGGTAAGAATTAAAATCGCAGGAATAGAATATAATGGTTTTTATTCAGACTTTAACACTCTTTCAAGTGGTCTCGCCGGTTTTTATCTGTCTCTTCTAGTTTTTGCTCTACAGGGGGGGGCAATCATTTCCTGACACCCGTATATGCTCGGTTAGGTAAACTGAATGCCCGGTTAGGTTAATTGAATGCCCGGTTAGGTCAACTGAATGCCCGATTAGGTTAATTAAATACGCGGTTAGGTCAACTGAATGCCCGATTAGCTTAATTGAATGCCCGGATAGGTTAATTGAGTGCCCGGTTAGGTTAATTGTACGCCCTTGACGATTGGTTAGGTTAAGTCGTGATATTTTCGTTAAAGCTAAAGAAAATAACACTACTTAACCTAACCAATCGTCAAGGGCGTACAGATGACCTAACCTGGCATTCAATGAACCTAACCTGGTATTCATTAATTTTGCCATAGGTTCCGATATATATATATGATGAATAAAACCACGAAGGAAAGGAAATACAGAGTAGTGCTCAAGCGCTTTCGTTTAATGACACCTTCAGGAACACTGAAGTAAATAAAGCGTTCAAGACTATATATAGGTTAAAAAAAAAATATATATATATATAATACATATAAAATAAAAATTGGGAGGAGCATACAAATTTGTAAGGAAAACTAACAATTTTAGCACTTTACCCGAATTCAACACAAGATCAAATCGATTGTTTACAACCAATTTTATAGATAATGCCTGAATGATATATAGGTTACAAAAAAAAAAAAAAAATAACTTCAAAAATAAAAATTGTAAGAGGAGCATACAAATTTATAAGGGAAAATTACCAAAGTTTTAGCACTCTGCCCTTCTTGTCTAAATCCGTTCTGAACGAATTCAAAACAACGGGATCGAGTTGAAAAAGACCTTTGCTCATGTTAATAGAAATATTCTTGAGTCTGTTATTATCCAACTTACAAATAACTAACATGAGCAAAGGTTTTTTTCAACGCGATCCCGTTGTTTCAAATTCGTTCAGAACGGATTTAGACAAGAAGGGCAGTGTTAAAACTTTGGTAATTTTCCCTTATAAATTTGTATGCTCCTCTTACAATTTTTATTTTTCAAGTTATTTTTTTTATTTTTTTTGTGACCTATATTTCATTCAGGCATTATCTATAAAATTGGTTGTAAACAATCCATTTGATCTTGTGTTGAATTCGGGCAAAGTGCTAGAATTGGTAGTTTTCCTTACAAATTTGTATGCTCCTCCCACAATTTTTATTTCGATATTTATTATATACATATATATATATTTTTTTGTAACCTATATATAGTCTTGAACTCTTTATTTACTTCAGTTTTCCTGAGGATGTCATTAGACGAAAGCGCTTGAGCATCACTCTGTGTTTCTTTTCCTTCGTGGTTTTATTCATCATAAATATTTTTCACGTGTTACTTTCGTGAAATAATTTTAATATATATATATGTACAGGGTGTCCCGTAAGTCTGGACCCATAGGGATTTATAATATATTTTTTTATTATGTTGCAGGTAAACCATGTCACTGACTAGAGAGGAGAGAGTTCAAGTTATTTTGCTGGTCGGGACCCGCAGTCACCGGGAAGTGGCCGAAGAATTCAACAATATGCATCCAGACCGCGCACCAATCACACACAGATGTGTTGGCAAGTTGATAGCCAAATTTAAGGAAACTGGATCCGTAGCTGACAAGCCTCGCAGAGGACCTTCAAGAACTGTTACGGAAGACGAAACCAGTACCAATGTGTTGGCTAGCTTCGCTGTCAGTCCCAAGAAGTCACTTCGATCGACGCATGTCCAGCGAAACTGGGACTATTTTGTAATTTTATTAATTTTGCCCTATGGGTCCAGACTTACGGGACACCCTGTATATACGTAATGACGTAATGCTCTTGATGACGTCATTTAAATTTTAAAATTAATTACTTAATTTATTAACACCCACGTGCACAACCTCGGGACCTAATGAGTATATATATACCCAGTAATTTCAATTATATGTGAAGCTCAAGATTTTCATGACTGTTCTTTTCTATAGTTTTATTGACCAAATAATTAGTCATGAAAATCTTAAGATTCAGAAATCTTGACACAATGTGAAGCTCAAAATTTTCACGGCTGCGTTCTTTTCTGTAGTTTAATCGCAGTGCTGGGGCCTCCGGGCCCAGTAATTTTAATTATTTAATTTATTAACACCGAGGTGCACAACTTGGGGACCTAATCAATATGTGTATGAAGTTTCATGTTTGTAACTGCTTCCATTTTAGAGTTATGGCTGGAACACACACACACACACACGTACGTCCTTTTATTGTTATTATATATACACACACACACACACACACACACACACACATATATATATATATATATATATACTTAGAATGTCAATGTAATATTATTGCTGGAATGCAGTAGAAACATGAAATAATTTAATGTCATGACGTAACAAAATTTCTAAGACTAAAATCTCTCTCTCTCTCTCTCTCTCTCTCTCTCTCTCTCTCTCTCTCTTTGAGTACACGAGATAAATGTACTATATATTGTATGTTGTAAATTATTTTCTAACTTTCACATACTTCTTCAACACATTTTATGTTAAAGGTGGCTGGAGAGAGAGAGAGAGAGAGAGAGAGAGAATTTGGGGTTGTTTAACCTCGTTCGAATCAGCAGAGGTGATATGACAGAGGAGGGAGCAAGTGTAGTTTACGTCCCCTATGATGCCTAGTGTAGTTTACGTTCCCCTACATTATCCTAGTGTAGTTTGCGTTCCCCAACTTTGTCGCGTATACCTAATCAAATAAAACGTTAAAACTAACGAAAATATTTCGACTTAACCTAACCAATCGTCAATATATATATATTAATTATATATATATATATATATATAATATATATAAATTGACGATTGGTTAGATTAAGTCGTAATATTTTCGTTAGTTTTAACGTTTCAGTTGATAGATTAATTTAAAAAATATCTCCTAAAGATCCTAATGTAATTTACGTTCCCCAACTTTGACCTAGTGTACTTTGTGTCCCCTTTGCGTCAAGGAGACGTAAACTACACTTGCTCCCAGAGGAGACCTACAGCTTTACGTGGATGGATTTAGACATCATCTGGACGCAGAAGACGGCCACCCATCCAATTACTCTTCGGCCCCAGTGTCGTTTAACTTCGCTGATCGAACGACAACTAGTGTTACGAAGTTGCTTTGACGTATCCCGGAGAGAGAGTGTTTAGCCTCCATTTTACCCCTACTTTCTGAATGAACGTTTTACACATAGATAAATGTAAGTATGTTTAGATGAGGTATTGGAGCTATTGAAGAATAGGGACCCCAGCCTTCTTTAGTTAGCTTTATGAGGCTAACTAACGAAAATATCATGACCTAACCTAACCAATCGTCAGGGCGTACAGTTAACCTAGCGATTGGTTAGGTTAGGTCGTGATATTTTCGTTAGTTAGCCTTATAAGCCTAACTAAAGAAGGCTGGGGTCCCTATTCTTCAATAGCTCCGAGGTATTTTTATAAAGTTACTTTTGTTTCCCGAATTAACTTAGATGGAACGGACCTTTGGACCTTTGCTATATACTCTTCTAATTCTG
Organism: Bathynomus jamesi; assembly: GCA_023014485.1. Taxonomy (NCBI): domain Eukaryota; kingdom Metazoa; phylum Arthropoda; class Malacostraca; order Isopoda; family Cirolanidae; genus Bathynomus; species Bathynomus jamesi. Next base: position 899,658 of record JAJOZX010001408.1, on the reverse strand, counting down.
TAACTCTTTTTTCCCTTCTAATAAATATAGACTGAACGAGAGACAGATCCAGTTATAGAAGAGATGGTCTCGATGGTCTCATAGTATTATAAAGTTGTCAGAAGTTTAGAATTTCACACACACACACACACACACACACGTGTGTGTGTGTGTGTGTGCGTGCGTGCGTTGGGCATGTCTGCGTGTATCATAAACCTATAACTTGTATTTTCTCCATGCTTAATGTTTTGCATTGACGCAATACAAAATTATATACATTCTACAAACGATATTCAGTACACGAATGCGTGTGGTAAATTTCGAACTACAGATTTGAAATGACCAAAACACAAGTTGAACGCCGACAATAAACCTTCTGAGAAAGATCGATCAAAATTTAGTGAATGGAAACGCCTCTTAAATAAATTACAAAAAACGAAATCACGACCAAATTCCAATTACAAACTCCGATAAAAAACGATAAAAAACGAAAAATAACGTTATATTATTATATATTCTTACTCATTTACCGCTTTTCCCCAATTGCTGTAACCCCCAAATCAAGCCTGTATATTATATCCCCCTCCAACTACCCCATAGGTAAAAATGAAAACATTTCAATTATGCACCATGTGTTTTAGGTCAACGTGTATATATATGTATATACGCATATGCAGTAGGCAATGTGCATTTATTCACACCCATTTTGAAAGTAATTCATGTTTATGTTATACGTCTAAATAAGGTCTGATGCTGGACATATGTTTTAGTTGTGTATGCTAATGAACCGCACGCACTCACACACACACACACACACACACACACACACACACATACACATACATATATATATACCCACTCGAAGTTAAGCGACATTGGGTCTGGGTAGTAGTTGGATGGGAGACCGTCCTCTGCGCCCGGATTATGTAGCGACCCGTGGTTCGGATCCCACGTAAAGCTGTAAGTCCCCTCCGTCATATGACCTTAGATGTTGCGAAGGAGATTAAACAACTCCAATTAAAAAAAAAAAAAAAATATATATATATAATTATATATATAATATATATATATATATATATATTATATATATATATATATACGCACACTAGGAATAATATAATTAGAACTACAGTGGTACTGATAAGTATTCATAGAAAGAAATATTTCGGTTATATTCGTTTAGAAAAAATTAACAAATAAAAAATTAGTTCAACTCCAACATATAATGGTAAAACATCAAACAATTTGAGGAAAATAAAAACGTTAAAATGCAAAAGTTTTCGTACATTTATTTACAAAATTATTTAATATTTTGGGTGTCCACCTTAGGCTTGAATGACTTCAATGATTCATTTTGTGTATTTTTCTACGTGGTTTCGACATATAGGCGAGCGGCCAACCCTGATAACAGGCCATATTTTTTTAGGTTAATACCCCACTCGTACAGAAATGTACAGCATGTCCTAAAATGATCTGCACCATCTGGACATATAAGTTTGGCATGTTGTCCTCCATTCTGAGTGTGCTAAGATAGTAAAATCAGTCATTCACTTCAGCTATGTACACGTACTCGTGTATTCATATTTTCAATTCACGCATTACAACTGAAATCTTTGAAGACACAATGAACAGTGAAGAGAAGGTTAATTTCCCATGAAGTTATACATTTTCTGAAAGCTCTAGTGCTACACTATATCAATTTATCTATAAAAGCATTCTTTTACATGATATATTTTATTTTTTGCCTAGTAACATTATTGTTAGACCCAAAAAATATCACCTAAAATACAGGTGTTTCACAAAACTGATTAATATGAGTTACACAAAACTAATTTCAAGTATAATAATTCAACGATAATAACAAATTTTGGAAATTTGTTAAGAATCAAACGGGTGTCGAAAATGTCCTCCCTCCGACAATCGATGGGATGTCAGGGGAGGATGAAATTGCAAAGCTGTGGAAAAACCACTATTTTAACATTTTTAATAGTGTGAGTAGGGATAATCTTAAGATAGATTGCAGCGAAACGATTGTGGGAGGGACAAAAGAAAATACTTTTATATCATTTTCTGCAGAGTTCATGAGGGTATATATCTTGCCTCCGGTCAAAAATAAGTACGGAGACATTCTGTCCAGCAATAATTACAGGCCTATTGCTGTCGCTTCTGCTAGTAGTATAACCGCAAAATGTATGAGTGCAATGCAATTGCATAATGTTGCAAGAGTGCCACCCCACCCCCTTTGTTGCAATGCACCCCCACCCCCCTTTGTTGCAAGGGGGACCTCTTTGGGGGAGAAGTTGGGACGACCTCACCCCTCAAAGGGGCATACCTAACCTAAGGAAGAGAGGGAACCTCTTTGGGGGAAAATGGGACGGCCTCACCCACCAAAGGGGCATACCTAACCTAAAAGAGAGAGAGAGAGAGAGAGAGAGAGAGAGAGAGAGAGAGAGAGAGAGAGAGAGAGGAGGAGGGTGTTCTTCGTTCGGCTCTCGCCGAGCGCATATAAGGTTTTCACCCACCCCGCCGCTCTCTTATAGGCCCCGAATCAGCCAGTTGGCTGAGTTCCCAGATTGCGCTATGTATTAAATTATTCCATATATTAATCAGCTAGTTGGCTTCGAAGGTTGAGTTGCCAGATTCGTTATTATTAAATTATTCCATATATTAAGCAGCCAGTAGGCTTGGAAGGCGGAGGTGCCAGATAGCAATATTTATTTAATTAATCCTTATATTCTTCCGTCATCTGGCTTAGAAGGCTGAGTTGCCAGATAGCAATATTTATTTAATTAAGCCATATATTCTTCCGTCATCTGGCTTAGAAAGTTGAGTTGCCATATTGCGTTATTTATTAAATTATACCATATATTCATCCATCAGTTGGCATAGAAGATCGATTTGACAAATAGCAATTAATTAATTATTCTGAAATCCGCTTTAGAAAGCAAACAAATGATATAATTGTGTACAAACAAAAAGGAATAAGTAAAACACCAATACATCATTGTTTATTTTAGCTGAATTAATGGATATACAACGGGACATATATATGGTCAAATAATAGCATCATGAATGGAAAATATATAATCATACAAAACAGGGCATTATCAAAATATTAGTACAGGAAAAAATAGTTATATTAAATATATTGAAAATATACGATACGTGTAATCATATTAATGATATTAGTACAGGAAATATATATATATATATATATATATATATATATATATATATATATATATACATACACTGCGCCATCGATATATGCGAGGGATAGGTTCTGCTAAAACATCGCATAATGCAAATTCGCATATATCGAACTTATACTTAAATTTAAAAAAAAATGGATGCGTTCCACAACCAGTTCTTTTTTTACCCTCCCGGCACCCCCAACAATAAATATGCCACTTTTTTATACAAAAACATTCAACAAGATAACAGTAATGCTATATTACATCAATACTGTACAGTATAAATATTAAAGGACATAGTAAGCTGAAGGTCCAGTACTAGGCAGAGGACGTTTATAAGCCATGTCAACAATAAACAGTAAGACAAAACTGGAAAAAGCACTAAAAATAGTGAAAACACAACACTGTCTAGGGCACAACGCACACGCTATAACGGTTTATGCGAGACTGTTGTTGTTTGGCGGGAACACGTCGGTGCGCTCAGCGGCTCAGCAATATTTCACACTAGGTGGCGCAAAATGCGAATTTTTTCCGAATATACTGAATTCTTGGTAGAAATAGAGTCTTCGCATATGCTGACGACGCATATATCGAGGGCGCAGTGAATATATATATACACACAATTTAAATATATTGTCTTTATGTTCTACGGTGCAAAACGCTAAACTCGCATTTGAAAAATTCTGTACAAAACATAGTATTATCAATAAAATATTAGTACACATATATACATATATATATACACACACAATTTAAATATATTGTCTTTATGTTCTACGGTGCAAAACGCTAAACTTGCATTTGAAACTATACAAAACATAGTATTATCAATATATTAGTACAGGAAATATATATATATATATATATACACAAAATTTAAATATATTGTCTTTATGCTCTACGATGCAAAACGCTAAACGCACACGTAATAGAGCCATGTACAGTGTACACATGTGCGTCGTGCGCTAAATGGGACTCGAGCCGGGGGGGGCCTTCAACGGTTGCAGGGTACCCTAATAATAACCGTAGGTCTAAGGCGGACGTAAAACAACTCGTACGGAAAAAATAAAAAATAAATGAACAATTCGTACAGAGAAAAATTTCAATTCAAAAAAGAAAAAATAAACCCCTAATGACTCCCCGTAGGTCTAAGGCGGGGATAAAACATATCGTACGAAATAAACGAACTCTTGTAAGGAAAAAATAAAAAAATAAAATGAACAATTCGTACGAAAATAAATCCCTACCTTAGGTCTGAGGCGAGTGTAAAACAACTACGAAATAAATGATCAATTCGCACGGAAAATAAATCGGTACCACAGGTCTAAGGTGAGGATAAAACAACTCGTACGAAATAAATGATCAATTCGCACGGAAAATAAATCCCTACCATAGGTCTAAGGTGAGGATGAAACAACTCGCAAGAAATAAACGAACAATTCGTACGGAGAAAAGTTCATCTAGAATTCGTGTAAACACTCTCTACGGGGAAAAAGAAAGAAAAAATAAAATAAATGATCAAATCGTGTAAGGAAAAAAGAAAGAATAAAAAATAAATGAACAACTCGTACGGAAAGAAAAATCCGCGGGACCCACACACACACACACACACACACACACACACACAATATATATATATATATATATATTTTTTTTATTTCAATTTTGAAATTCTTGAAAATGTATATCTTCATATAGTTTATTTTATTTTTAAAGTAAAGTTTTATATCTGTAACTTATTTTTATATTTTTGTTAACTGTATTATAAAAGGGAACAATGTTTTCCAAATGTCCAGGCGCTATTGTCTTCGCGATTGCCCCAAGGGTCCACGTCATGATAAGAATTTCTGGCAGGAAGGCAAATTTAGAACAGGTATTTTTCAAATCTTGATACAATATTATATTTCTGACAATTCTGTTGATTTATTGGATGTTATTGTCTTCCAAGGTTTACCATACGATGATCAAAGTTGTAAGCAAAGCTGAAATCACCTTTTTGTTTAGCAAACAATACACGTCTCTAAAGACTGATAAGCTCGTACAAACCTCATCACGATTTCTGTTCTGTTTCTTAGAATCATGCGCCTGTATTTTTCAGTTCCGAGTGTCAACGATACATATGTTTATCTGACTCTACATCTATCTATTTATCTATCTCTCTCTCTCTCTCTCTCTCTCTCTATATATATATATATATATATACAGGGTGGGCGGAAAGTAGCTCCCTAATTTAAATTACATATAAATTATGTATAAATTGTGATTGTATTGTTATATTGTTATGGTGTGTTCTCTAAAGTGGTAGAATTGTAACGGTAATCTTTTTTTCTCTAAATTGTTCTCTTTGTGTTCTCTAAAGTGGTACAATTGTAACGTTCATTTTTTTTTTTCATTTCAGATTGAAGGGTAACATGGCTGAGCGTTTAACACTGCAGGAGCGTGCCCAGTTGGCGGCACGGTACGAAGTTTGGCAATCTGTCGTTCGAGTTCAAAGATGGTGGCGGGCCATTCACGGACCACGTGCCCAAGTGGACCCGAAAACAATCAAGAACTGCCACTCGAAACTCATGACCACGGGGTCTGTGGCAGATGTTCGAAGATGTGGTCGCCCTTCGACATCCAGGGCCCAGGAGACGGTGCAGGCAGTTCAGGAAATGTTCGCACGGAATCCACGAAAGTCAACTCGCCAGGCAGCTCGGGAAAGTGGACTCTCCCGCTACTCAGTGCGAACTGTGCTGAAGAAGGAGCTGAACTGGCGTGCGTGGAAGCCGCATTACTGCCAATCTCTCTCGGACGAGGACTGCGACATTCGCATGGAGTTCGGGGAAATCATGCTGGCTTGGCATGAAGACTGGCCCCATCTCTTCCGCAACATCCTCTGGAGCGACGAGGCGGTGTTCCACGTCGGAGGCTTTGTCAACCGCCACAATTGCCACTACTGGGCCGGAGTTCCTGCTAAAGTCAGTGGACGCCATTCCTGGGCGGCTCCAGAAGCTGGTGGAAAGAGTTGGAGCCCACATTGAATTTTAGAGAAAACCTACCATGTATGCCTACCTTTTCATATTATTTCTTCTGAAATAAATGGATAATATATGTATTTTTTTACCAATCCAAAATAGGGAGCTACTTTCCGCCCACCCTGTATATATATATATATATATATATATATATATATATATACATGCTGTTCATAAATGATTACAATGATTAAAGCATGCTATAACTTTTAAATAAACACTCGTATTCAGACAGTTTTAATCATAAGTAGATAAACATACAAAGTTTTGATACATAGTTAATGAACTTAATTAGCTTCAACATGTGCACCCCTAGTGGCACGTAAAATGTCTAAACGGCATTCACACTGACGCCACACATTTTCCAACATTTGTGGGATAACTGTTGCAATTGCATCCGTAATGCGTTCTCGCAATGTCCTGATATCTGGAACAACTATTGCATAAACCAAATCTTTAACATGACCCCAGAGAAAAAAATCCAGCGGGGTAATGTCTGGTGATCTTGGGGGCCATAGGATTGGCCCGTCCCTGCCAATCCATCGATTTGGAAATGTTGCGTCGAGAGTTTCACGAACAACATGCGCCCAGTGAGGGGGTGCCCATCTTGATGGAAGATGACAGTTGGCTGCCTGTCCTGCAGCTGGGGGATGGCGTAATTGGTGAGCATATCCAGGTACACAGTTGCGGAAACAGTGTTCTCAGCGAAGAAGAAAGGACCAATTATCTGGTCATGCATTAGTCCACACCAGACATTGATCTTCGGACTGCCCCGAATATGCTCCCTTACGGCACGTGGGTTTTCCGATCCCCAAATACCCACATTGTGTCTGTTGACTCTACCACTAAGATGAAACGTAGCCTCGTCTGAAAAGCAGACACGTAACAAGAAGTCATTATCCTCGTCAATGTTGTTCAAAATGTCAATAGCGAATTGTTCACGTTTTGGACGGTCATCAGGCTTCAGTTCTTGAACAATTTGTACCTTGTAGGCGTGTAACTTCAAACGTTTGTGTAACACCTTTGCACCGTAGACTTCGGTATCTTTAGTTGGCATGAAGCTTGTCTCAACGATTTCCTTGGTGACCGTGTGAAAGCAGTTTGAATGTTTTCCACCGTCCCATCGGAAACTGATGGTCTACCACTGCTCTTTCCTTTTCCCACGTTTCCAGTTTCCAAGAATTTTTTCATCCACGACTTAATTAACTTCACATCAGGTGGATTCTTTCCATACTTTGTTCTGAACCTTCACTGAACACTGACAGATTTTGCTTTTGCAAGCCACACAACACATTGTGCCTTCTCTGTCACAGACGCCATCTTAACTGAAGAGCTACTACAGCGCTCCTAGCGGCGAATGCGGTAAGATTCGTCATTAAAACATGAGAGCATAATGTTTTCAGGGTAAACATTTATTGACACCCTGTATATTGGTACATATCTCTAAAAGTTGTAAGCAAATCTGAAACCTGTCATGGGTTAACCACGTTTAAACAACAAATTCATTTCATCTTTTATATCACACACACACACACACACACACACACACACACACACACACACACACACAATTCACCTTCTCAGTTCCAAGGTTCACAATGCGACTATTGTTACATGAAAATATTCAATTGTTTCGTTTCTCTTAATATTGTTCATTCATCTTAGTAAACGCCTTTCTCGTATTAGAAGTGTATAAACTCAATATCTTTCGTAATATTTTGCAACTCCTTTCTCGTAATATTATACGTATTAATGAAATTGCTTTCGTAATAAACTTCTTTCTCGTACCATTGTTAAATACTTGAACGCGTGATAAAACATCCAATTTGAATCTGAACTCGCCTTCAATTGTCTTCTTGAGGTAATATGAGGTAATATACGAGTCAGACGTTTTGTTTATTGGGTTTAATTAGGGTTCATTTGTTAAAATCTGGAGGTAGATACGGGGATGTTAGTTTAATTAAATACGTGATTAGAGTCAAAGAAAATTATTAAAACTTTGAAAATTGAAATTTTTTAAAAAATTCTCATTTCAAAGCGGTGAACTCCTTCCTCGCCCTCCAGGGAATTTCAGCATAACCTTTTGAAACTAATTTCTTTCTACCTGGACACTCCTACAGAAATTATTTAATTTTTCCTAACTGTTTCAGTTCTAACCCGGATAGTGAAACAAATTCTTTTCGAATGGTACTATATATATATATATATATACGATATATATTATATATATATATATATATATATATATATATATTATACGTATTATACGTATTGATGAAATTGTTTTCGTAATAAACTCCTTTCTCGTACCATTGTTAAATACTTGAACGCGTGATAAAACATGCAATTTGAGTCTGAACTCGCCTTCAATTGTCTTCTTGAAGTAATATGAGGTAATATATGAGTCAGACGTGTGTATATATATATATATATATATATATATATATCATACAATGAAGGACTAAAATAGATTAAAAATATTTATTTATTTATTGTTTTACATTTCATGCCACTGGTGAAATATGAAGTTTAATTACATTACATGCGTACACACTCTTAATTTTATAGTGATTTCCCTCGTACGTTTAGATCTTATTTATTGAATATCTCGCAACGAGACATCGTTTCATAGAGTCCCTTTACGAATATTTACAGTCTGAAGAGCCAAAAGCTAAAATTCAGAATCTTCAAAGTAGACAATTGCACATGCGCAAATTCTAGAATATCCTGCGTGTGATATCTCTCTCTCGAGCATACTGGAAATTGCTGAAGCCCTGTTCCAAAATATATCAAACTATATATATATATATATATATATATATATATATGTATATGTGTGTGTGTGTGTATGATACAAACCGTAAGGAAAAAAGAAAAAATATTCCAAGGCTTTTTGTGTGTTCAAAAATACATCTCGTCAGGGAGGGAACGAGTGCTCACTCTTTTGCATCGTAATTTCATTGCGACTATTCAACCTCATATTCAGGACCTACATTAACTACAAGATCTGTAACAAGCGGAACACACAGCCTTCAGAAGATGTGAAGAGTTACTTTGTGGATCACTTCAAGTAAATGATAGAGTGAATCTTGCATATTATTTAATCGTGTATAATTTTTCCTCGTCAAGCAACGCTTTTCAGGTATTTATTGTCCATGTAAGAGTATAAATACTGCTAATAGACAAGACATTCGCATAATGGGGACCGTCGTGCTTTTTAAAATTTGTAGTGAAATACTGTTTCAAACTCATTCTATCCAATCTCGCATATATATATATATATATATATATATATATATATATATATATATATATATATACAGGGCGTCCCAAAAAAATGTATACACTCTTTAAATAATTATAAAGGCAGTGTTTATTAAAATACATTTCATTTTCAAAATGTAATAGAATCTACAGACATTATTTAATTGTTTTGTCAACGCCTGTTTTCAAACTGACGTCCGTTCTGGTCCAGGCACTGCTGATAACGCAAAGCAATGGAATCGCAAACATCACGAAACATTTCGTTTGGTATTTGTGTGCATTCTCGTTCAATGGCTGCTCTCAATTCAGCGACTGTTGAAGGTTTTATAGCGTAGACTTTGTCTTTTAAGTATCCCCATAAAAAAAGTCTAGTGGTGTGAGGTCTGGTGAACGCGGAGGGTATTCTACGAAACCCCTTCGTCCAATCCACATCCACATCGTGCCAAGTACCACTCGCAATACTCCACTCTTCGGTCCGGATCATCTTCATTAATAGCATGGACTAATCTTGGAATGTAACTTTTCCATTGACAGCGCTTCAAAATGCGTTGGACAGACGATTCTGATATTCCTACCTCACGACTCGCTTGCAGCATAGATTTTCTTGGACTTTGGTGATACGTTTCCAGTACTCTTTCTTGCTTTTGGGGCTTGTCGATGTCCGCGGTCTTCCGGAACGCTTCTTGTGGACATTCTGAACAGTTTCATCGGCTTCAAACTTATCTCTAATTCGAGTGATGGTAAGTCGCGTTGGTGGATCTGTTTGAAACTCCCTCCTAAACTGTCTTTGCACTTCAACTGCGTTTTCACACTTCCAGTAGCATTTTAGAATGAATTTCCTTTGTTCAAAGCTTAGTCTGACTGCCATTATTAATTCTAATGGGTTTAACTTGGAAAGAAAGAAACATCAATTGAGCTATCAGCTGTTAAAGTGTGTATACATTTTTTGGGACGCCCTGTATATATAAATGTTTCATTACTCTCAAATTTTAGCCCTATACGATTGCGTTTCAAAAGCTTACTATCGCTATTATATCAGACATTGCTCTTCTGAACACTCCAACTGCATGTCTCCTTCTTTATGAAACGCATGCAGTACCAATCTTTTTCCACATTCTCATTCCTTTTCTGTCCAACTCTAACTTACGGAATATTGATATTTTGAATCTTTCATCTAATGAGCCGATCAACTCTGGAACATTCTTCTTCATTCCTTCCTTCTGCCTGGCTATGACTTCCAATCTTTCAAACGCCGAGTATATAGACATCTCGAAAACCCTAGACCTTGATTTTGGGTATCAACTTCTTCCTCAATAAAAGAGCCTCTCTGCGGATATTCACCCCTAGCCATTCCTACCTGTAAAGCACAATGTGGAGATTGTGGTTGCTTCAGACATAATGACAAGATAATATGAACGCTTCACCCATATAAAAGGTTGAAAATACTATATTTCGTGCTTCCGCTGAGAGGTATCGCGTAAATTTTGAATGGGCTTGTTTTTACATCCAAGGAATATAGCTGCACATATTTATATACACATTTCTCATAATTATTCTTTTAATTTATTTTATATCAATGTAAACCCCGTTATTTCTCTCTCTCTCTCTCTCTCAGGATATGACGAAATCTCTCCCTGACCGAGCCCAGTGCTTCCTAGAGCTGGGGGGTTGTCTTCCCCGGAGCGCAGCAAGACCCAGCTATTCTTCCTTCCACACAATTGATTGGTAGATAAATGGGTACCCTAGGTGGCCTAGTAGTTAAAACGTTGGGGTGTTGATGAGGCATAGGTCGGTTTCCACGTTATACTGTAGGCCTAAAGTGGAGTGAAAACCTTGACCTCCGTCAGAATGAAGAATTCGGTGGATGCTAACCGTCGATTGTTTAGGAGAACGAGTATCCACTTACTTTTGTTATATTTAATTACTAATTTATTTCAATTGCTCCCTTTCTTCATTGCAGTTAAACCTAATTCAATGAAACTTTGAAGGGAAGACAAATTATCATGTGCAAATGAAATTGCATCATCACCATATAAGAGTAAACTGGAGTTAACTTGAATTATTTTGGCAGTAACATTAATGCAAACTAACACTAATAAGCTTAATAATTGTTCACAAATTAAACAATACATTATTATACCTAAAATTCTAATTAATGAAAAACTGAATATACATTACTCAATAAAATGCGCAAAGAATAGGCATTATGTTTTAAAACCAAGCTGGTTATATATATGAATATTGTACCAAATGCAAAGGTTTTAACACGCCACTTTTACTGATAATTTAGGAAAAAATGCTCGTGTTTTATGCTCTCTCCACAAAGGCTCCTTCAAGAGCTTTCCTTTTTCTCTAGACCTACGCTTTTTAGGGAACTAAAATCATTTGTTGTGATACAAAAGGTCCGAATGCAAGCTAATGGCCTAATTTGGTTTTACTGAACGGGTTCCATTGTGATTAGGATATTGGTATTACTAAATTATTTATATTGTATGAATGATTCGCGGATAACCATATTTTAGGCATAAATAATGTAGACGTAGACTGAAAGCACGGCTTAGTTTCATCCAAAAGTAATGAGAGTAAATGAAATTAATTAAAACTTTAATAACTGAAAACTTAATTAAATTGAAACATGTACTGTAAGATAAATAAAAGTTTGTGTTAATACTTTTTTAATTAAAAGTTTCTCACTGCACCTTCAGTGTTCCGTGCGATGATTCCTTATTTCGCGAAAGTCAAGCTCGTTGTCCCTCCTAATGGTATCCTAATTATTTCTTGGAAAACCGTCTGAATAAAGCTAAGAAATCGTTTTACAACACAAACAAAGAGAAGAAAGAATTTTGCCATATCATAAATATTCATTTACTTCACTCACGTGCTCAGAGGCATGGAAACTAATGTTGTGTTTATTTAAAATAATTCAGTCAAGAGTTTATTATTTTAATTCGCAATACCTTTGTAAATACCCCAGGTTGTATCTATTCTATTAAATATAAAGACCGTAATTTAGTATATATATCAATCAAACAGGCAAAACTCTGTTCATTAGAAACAAAAAACATAAATATTGTGTTCGCACATCCAATGAATTTGTTCATGTACTTTATAATATAATTATGGAATAATTCAGATGTTTTGCTTAGAAATAATAAAAATATTGAAAGAAATATAATTGAAGCAGTTTGTATTAAATAATATTAGAAATTTTTTTTAGTTTCGGTACATATAAACTTGATTGTATTTCTAACTTTATTTTTAATCAGTATAAAAAATTTCCCAACCTTCGATAATCCAAGGGATTAAATCCTTGGGCGGACTTGTCTTTACTTTCAATTCCAAAAGAGGGGTCGAAATAAACTAAAAAATACTCGGAGTGGCTTTCATTTTTCTGCGGGTTATTTCAAAATAAAGAAATTCACGCATTTAATGTCTGTATATATAAATAGCTGAATTACTGTTAATGTATTTAGAAATTGTTTCTTTAAGTACATAGATACACAGGTCAGGTGAGTGTGACCTTTTAAAACCAATCTGATTAGGAGAGCGAATCAAAGTTAACGACACGCCGATTCGCATGGTTAAGCGTGATACACCATTATCTACCCCTTTCTGCGCAAACAATGGAAGATATTTGCATTTAAAAATAGAATTGATAGCCTCAACGAGACTGCAGAGGGTGAAAATAAGCCTTGTACAAAGTAAGTTGATACATATGCATCTTACAAATTGAGCTTTCGATAGAAAGTTTTGTTAACATCTTCTAATTGTTTTTTGTATAAGGTTGTACAAGTACGGAGATCGCTGAGAAGGGACTTCATTTTATCATTATACATAGTTTTGTTCATAATAACCAATATATATATATATATGTATATATATATATATGTATGTGTATATATATATATATATATATAATATATATATATATATATATACACCATATATATATATATATATATATATACACAAACATATATATATATATATATGCCATTTGTGCAGTAAGAAACTTTTAATTAAAAAAGTAGTAACACAAACTTTTATTTATCTTACAGTACATGTTTTAATTTAATTAAGTTTTCAGTTATTAAAGTTTTAATTAATTTCGTTTACTTTCATTACTTTCGGATGAAACTAAGCCGTGCTTTCAGTCTACGTCTACATTATTTATGGCTAAAATATGGTTATCCGCGAATCATTCATACAATATAAATAATTTAGTAATACCAATATCCTAATCACAATGGAACCCGTTCAGTAAAACCAAATTAGGGCCATTAGCTTGCATTCGGACCTTTTGTATCACAACAAATGATTTTAGTTCCCTAAAAAGCGTAGGTCTAGAGAAAAAGGAAAGCTCTTGAATGAGCCTTTGTGGAGAGAGCATTAAACACGTGTATTTCTTCCTAAATTATCAGTAAAAGTGGCGTGTTGAAACCTTTGCATTTGGTACAATATTCATATATATAACCAGTTTGGTTTTAAAACATAATGCCTATTCTTTGCGCATTTTATTGAGTAATGTATATTCAGTTTTTCATTAATTAGAATTTTAGGTATAATAATGTATTGTTTAATTTGTGAACAATTATTAAGCTTATTAGTGTTAGTTTGCATTAATGTTACTGCCAAAATAATTCAAGTTAACTCCAGTTTACTCTTATATGGTGATGATGCAATTTCATTTGCACATGATAATTTGTCTTCCCTTCAAAGTTTCATTAAATTAGGTTTAACTGCAATGAAGAAAGGGAGCAATTGAAATAAATTAGTAATTAAATATAACAAAAGTAAGTGGATACTCGTTCTCCTAAACAATCGACGGTTAGCATCCCACCGAATTCTTCATTCTGACGGAGGTCAAGCTTTTCACTCCACCTTAGGCCTACAGTATAACGTGGAAACCGACCCATGCCTCATCAACACCCCAACGTTTTAACCACTAGGCCACCTAGGGTACCCATTTATCTACCAATCAATTGTGTGGAAGGAAGAATAGCTGGGTTTTGCTGCGCTCCGGGGAAGACAACCCCCCAGCTCTAGGAAGCACTGGGCTCGGTCAGGGAGAGATTTCGTCATGTCCTGAGAGAGAGAGAGAGAGAGAGAGAGAGAAATAACGGGGTTTACATTGATATAAAATAAATTAAAAGAATAATTATGAGAAAGGTGTATATAAATATGTGCAGCTATATTCCTTGGATGTAAAAAGAAGCCCATTCAAAATTTACGCGATACCTCAGCGGAAGCACGAAATCTAGTATTTTCCAACTTTTTATATGGGTGCAGCGTTCACATTATCTCGTCATTACGTCTGAAGCAACCACAATCCCCACATTGTGCTTTACAGGTAGGAATGGCCAGGGGTGAATGTCCGCAGAAAAGCTCCCCCATTGAGGAAGTTGATACCCAAAATCAAGGACTAGGGTTTGCGAGATGTTTATATACTCGGCGTTTGAAAGATTGGAGGTCATTGACAGGCGGAAGGAAGGAATGAGGAAGAATGTTCCAGAGTTGATCGGCTGATTAGATGAATGATTCAAAATATCAATATTCCGTAAGATAGAGAGTTGGACAGAAAAGGAATGAGAATGTGTAAAAAGATTGGTACTGCATACGTTTCATAAAGGAGACATGCAGTTGGAGTGTTCGGAAGAGCAATGTCTGATATAATAGCGATAGTAAGCTTTTGAAACGCAATCGTATAGGCCTAAAACTTGAGAGTAATGAAACACTTGTGTGTGCGTGCATATATATAGACGGTGTCCCGTAAGTCCGGCATCATAGGAGAAATTAACATTTTTCTATTTCTACAAACCATAATTCATATTTCTCTCTTTCTACAAGCCATAATGTCTGTTAGCAAGGAAGAACGAATTCAGATAATTCTACTCATAGGAAATCGGAGTCAAAGAGAGGCCGCTGCTGAATTTAACAGACTGCATCCAGACCGCGAGCCAATAACACAGAGTTGTGTTAGTAGACTTGTGGCAAAGTTTAAGGAAACAGGATCCATAGAAGATAAACCACGCAGTGGACCTTCAAGGAGGTCCACTGACGATGATACAGCGACTGCTATCCTGGCTCATTTTAACAGAAGTCCCAATAAGTCTCTTCGGCGATTGTCCGCCGAGACAGGAGTGTCGAAATGTAGCATACATCGCATTCTTCAGGCTCACAAATGGGATCCATATAAACTTCAGATCCTACAGAAATTAAGCGAAGATGATCCCGACCTGCGGATGGAATTTTGTGAATGGGCTACGGAACAATATGCTCGGGATGCCAATTTCCCGTCCACTATTTTGTTCAGTGACGAGGCTGTTTTTTATGGAAATGGTGAGGTAAATCGACAGAACACCCGCTACTGGTCTCAAAACAACCCTCACTGGTATACCTCTTCAAAGGAACAAGGTGCATCTCGGGTGATGGTATGGTGTGGCATTTGGAAGGCTCGCATCATAGGCCCCCCTCTTTTTCGATGAACATGTCACTGGAGGCACCTACCTACGTATGCTCAAGGAAGAAGCATTTCCCAGTGTCTTGAACGAAGAAGGAAATTTCCCAACATGGTTCCAGCAAGACGGCGCTCCTGGTCATTACAGCACCCAAGCAAGGGAATACCTGTACCAACAATTCCTTGGTCATTGGATAGGACGTCGAGGGCCTGTGGAATGGCCAGCTAGAAGCCCGGATCTCACGCCACTAGATTTTTATCTCTGGGGCCACTTGAAAGCGCTCTATACGCAGAGAAAATTAGGAGTGTTGAACATTTGCGGCAGCGCATTATTGGGGCATGTAACACCATTATTCCTGACATCATTCACCGTGTGCTTGCTGACTGGGTATGACGTCTGAATTTGTGTATTGAAAACAATGGTGGACATATTGAGCACGTTCTGTAAATAAAAGCTTTTGTTTTGCCTTTTTTATTATTTTTCCTATGATGCCGGATTATGGGACACCCTGTGTATATATATATATACACATATATATATATATATATATGCGAGATTGGATAGAATGAGTTTGAAACAGTATTTCTACAAATTTTAAAAAGCACGACGGCCCCCATTATGTGAATGTCTTGTTATTAGCAGTATTTATACTCTTACATGGAGAAGAAATACCTCAAAAGCGTTGCTTGACGAGGAAAAACTCCACACGATTAAATAATATGCAAGATTCACTCTATCATTTACTTGAACTGTTCCACAGAGTAACTGTTCACATCTTCTGAAGGCTGTGTTTTCCGCTTGCTACAGATCTTGTAGTTAATGTAGGTCCTGAATATGAGGTTGAATAGTCGCAATGAAATTACGATGCAAAAGAGTGAGCAATCGTTCCCTGACGAGATGTATTTCTGAACACACAAAAAGCCTTGGAATAATTTTTTCCTTTTTTCCTCACGGTTTGTATCATATATATATATATATATATATATATATATATATAGTTTGATGTATTTTTGGAACAGGGCTTCAGCAATTTCCAGTATGCTCGAGAGAGATATTACACGCAAGATATTGTAGATTGTCTACTTTGAAAATTCTGAATTTTAGCTTTTGGCTCTTCAGACTGTAAATATTCGTAAAGGGACTCTATGAAACGATGTCTCGTTGCGAGATATTCAATAAGATCTAAACATACGAGGGAAATCACTATAAAATTAAGAGTGTGTACGCATGTAATGTAAATAAACTTCATAGTTCACCAGTGGCATGAAATGTAAAACAATAAATAAATAAATAAATATTTTTAATCTATTTTAGTCCTTCACTATCCGGGTTAGAACTGAAACAGTTAGGAAAAAATGAAATACTTCTGTAGGAGTGTCCAGCTAGAAATAAATTAGTTTCAAAAGGTTATGCTGAAATTCCCTGGAGGGCAAGGAAGGAGTTGACCTCTTTGAAATGAGAATTTTTTTAAAATTTTAAATTTCAACGTTTTAATAATTTTCTTTGACTCTAATCACGTATTTAATTAAACTAACATCCCCTTATCTACCTCCAGATTTTAACAAAATTAAACCTAATTAAACCAATAAACAAAATGTCTGACTCATATATTACCTCATATTACTTCAAGAAGACAATGAAGGCGAGTTCAGACTTAAATTGCATTTTTTATCACGCGTTCAAGTATTTAACAATGGTACGAGAAAGGAGTTTATTACGAAAGCAATTTCATTAATACGTATAATATTACGAGAAAGGAGTTGCAAAATATTATGAATGATATTCACTTAATATACTTCTAATACGAGAAAGGCGTTTATTAAGATGAATGAACAATATTAAGAGAACGAAACATTTTAATATTTTCATTTAACAATAGTCGCATTGTGAACCTTGGAACTGAGAAGGTGTGTGTGTGTGTGTGATATAAAAGATGAAATGAATTTGTTGTTTAAACGTGGTTAACCCATGACATGTTTCAGATTTGCTTACAACTTTTAGAGATATGTACCAATATATATATATATATATATATATATAAAGAGAGAGAGAGAGCGATAGATAGATGTACAGTCAGCTAGACATATGTATCGTTGACACTGGGAACTGAATAAATACAGGTGCATGATTCTAAGAAACAGAACAGAAATCGTGATGAGGTTTGTACGAGCTTATCAGTCTTTAGAGACGTGTATTGTTTGCTAAACAAAAAGGTGGTTTCAGCTTTGCTTACAACTTTGATTATCGTATCGTAAACCTTGGAAGACAATAACATCCAATAAATCAACAGAATTGTCAGAAATATAATATTGTATCAAGATTTGAAAAATACCTGTTCTAAATTTGCCTTCCTGCCAGAAATTCTTATCATGACGTGGACCCTTGGGGCAATCGCGAAGACAATAGCGCCTGGACATTTGGAAAACATTGTTCCCTTTTATAATACAGTTAACAAAAATATAAAAATAAGTTACAGATATAAAACTTTACTTTAAAAGTAAAATAAACTATATGAAGATATATATTTTTAAGAATTAAAAAAAATATATATATATATATAATATATATGTTTTGTGTGTGTGTGTGGGTCCCGCGGATTTTTCTTTCCGTACGAGTTGTTCGTTTATTTTTTATTCTTTCTTTTTTCCTTACACGATTTGATAATTTATTTTCTTTTTTCTTTTTCCCCGTAGAGAGTGTTTACACGAATTTTAGATACACTGTTTTCCGTACGAGTTGTTCGTTTATTTCGTGCGAGTTGTTTGATCCTCACCTTAGACCTATGGTAGGGATTTATTTTCCGTGCGAATTGATCATTTATTTTTTATTCTTTCTTTTTTCCTTACACGATTTGATAATTTATTTTGTTTTCCTTCTTTTTCGCCTTAGGGAGTGTTTACACGAACTTTAGATGAACTTTTTCCGTACGAATTGTTCGTTTATTTTTTATTTCGTGCGAGTTGTTTTATCCTCCCCTTAGATCTATGGTAGGGATTTATTTTCCGTGTGAATTGATCATTTATTTCGTACGACTTGTTTTACACTCGCCTCAGACCTACGGTAGGGATTTATTTTCCGTACGAATTGTTAATTTTATTTTTTATTTTTTCTTACACGAGTTGTTCGTTTATTTCGTACTAGTTGTTTTATCCCCGCCTTAGATCTACGGGGAATCATTAGGGGTTTATTTTTTCTTTTTGATTCGAAATTTTTTCTGTACGAATTGTTCATTTATTTTTTATTGTTTTCGTACGAGTTGTTTTACGTCCGACTTAGACCTACGGCTATTATTAGGGAACCCTGCAACCGTGGAAGGCCCCCCTCCCGGCTCGAGTCCCACTTAGCGCACGACGCACATGTGTACGGTGTGTCAGGAAATGATTGCCCCCCCCCTTGTAGAGCAAAAACTAGAAGAGATAGATAAAAACCGGCGAGACCACTTGAAAGCGTTAAAATCTGAATAAAAACCATTATATTCTATTCCTGTAATTTTAATTCTTACCATTTTTTTCCCCACAGAAACCATGGCATCATCTATTTTGAACGATTCAGAGAAAAAGCGAGTTCTTGACTGCATTCGAGCTGTCACATTTCGTGAAGCAAAGGAAGCTGGTGCAACTTTCATAACTCGACACTGGGTGGCTGAGAGATTAAAAAGATCAGAAGACTTTGTCAAAAGGAATTGGAATAAGAATCCTGAAGATTGTGAAACAATTTCGAGGAGGAAGACCGGAGAAATTAT
The DNA here is from genome assembly GCA_023014485.1 of Bathynomus jamesi. NCBI lineage: Eukaryota > Metazoa > Arthropoda > Malacostraca > Isopoda > Cirolanidae > Bathynomus > Bathynomus jamesi. The sequence goes on along the minus strand of JAJOZX010001408.1, from coordinate 880,004 downwards.
CTCAAGAATCGAAAGACATTGTGCTTGCTGCATCACGGCGCCGAAAGAAGAGCTGCTCTGAGGTAGCGAAAGAGATACTTATCCGTCGTGGTAAGATAGTCAATCGGCAACTTGTGCATCAATTTCGAGTTCGCCAAGGCTTGAGTGCTTGGCATGAAATAGCTAAGCCACGGAAGAGTGATCTTAATATTGAAGATCGGCTATGGTTTTGTGATTATCTTGAGGAATGGACGGAAGACGATTTCCTTCACTTGGCTGTCAGCGATGAATTCTTCGTTTATGTCTCCAGAAAACCAAATTTTCAGAATGATCGGGTTTGGGCAACAACTCGTGATGAAGTCCCAGACGACCAGAAGTATCGAGAAATAGTAAAAAATCCAGCATGTGTGGGTGTTTTCATTATGTTCTCTATTCGGAAGCTCATCTGGGTTATCAAACCAAGAGGAATCAGTTGGGATGGGCCTTATTTTCGAAATGTAATTTTAGCCCAACATGTAATTCCGTTTTTGAAAAACTCCGAGTGTGTTTTGGATGTTGAACAGGCAACCTTTCTTCACGACAAAGCCCCCTGTATGAAAGCACTTGCGACTCAACAACTGCTTAAGGACAATAACATTGATTTTTTCGGAAATAATGAATGGCCTGGCAATTCTCCCAATCTTAATGTCTGTGAACATGTCGGATCCATCATGAAGGATCGGGTGGAGTCTTTAATGCTGGAACAACCCATTCAGAATCGGTATTCAACAGAAATTATGACTGCAAAGATCAACGAAGTCCTTGAAGAAATGAGTCATGATACCGATCTCCTTGAGACACTTCTGGGATCATACCCCCGTCGATTAATGGCCGTCAGAGCTGCAAATGGGGGCAACACCCGATATTAAAACAAGTGTTTTTTATTCAAAATTAAACGCCCTTTCGCGTGGTTTTGTCTGTTTTTTTCTATTCCTTTCAGTTTCTTCTGTACAGGGGGGGGCAATCATTTCCTGACACCCTTTACATGGCTCTATTACGTGTGAGTTTAGCGTTTTGCATCGTAGAACATAAAGACAATATATTTAAATTGTGTGTATATATATATATATATATATTTCCTGTACTAATATATTGATAATACTATGTTTTGTATATTTTCAAATGCGAGTTTAGCAGTTTGCACCGTAGAACATAAAGACAATATATTTAAATTGTATATATATTTCCTGTACTAATATTTTATTGATAATACTATGTTTTGTATATTTTCAAATGCGAATTTAGCGTTTTGCACCGTAGAACATAAAGTCAATATATTCAAATTATATATATATATATATATATATATATATATATATATATCCTCTACTAATATGATTATATGTATGGTATATTTTCAATATATTTAATATAACTATTTTTTCCTGTACTAATATTTTGATAATGCCCCGTTTTGTATGATTATATATTTTCCATTCATGATGCTATTATTTGACCATATATATGTCCCGTTGTATATCCATTAATTCAGCTAAAATAAACAGAATGATGTATTGGTGTTTTATTTATTCCTTTTTGTTTGTACACAATTATATCATTTGTTTGGTTTCGAAAGCGGATTTCAGAATAATTAATTAATTGCTATTTGTCATATTGATCTTCTAAGCCAACTGATGGATGAATATATGGTATAATTTAATAAATAAAACAATATGGCAACTCAACTTTCTAAGCCAGATGACGGAAGAATATAAGGATTAATTAAATAAATATTGCTATCTGGCACCTCCGCCTTCTAAGCCTACTGGCTGCTTAATATATGGAATAATTTAATAAATAACGAATCTGGCAACTCAGCCTTCTAAGCCAACTGGCTGATTAATATATGGAATAATTTAATACATAGCGCAATCTGGCAACTCAGCCAACTGGCTGATTAGGGGCCTATAAGAGAGCGGCGTGGTGGCTGAAGACCTCATATGCGCTCGGCGAAAGCCGAGTGAAAACCCCCCTCCTCCTATCCCTCCCTCTCTCTCTCTCTCTCTTAGGTTAGGTATGCCCCTTTGGGGGTTGAGACCATCCCATTTTCTCCCCCAAAGAGGTTTCCCCCCTTGCAACAAAGGGTGGTGCCTTGCACCAAGGGGGTGGGGTATCGTGCAACAAAGGGGGGTTGACACTCTTGCAATATTATGCAACCTTGCAATTGCATTGCACTCGTACATTTTGCGGTTATACTACTCTGCTTCTCGAAAAAACGAGAAAACTCGTTGCTCTGATTAAATGATTTCCTATGGACATCTCCTTATCAGTTTGGCTTTAAAAGGTCCCACTCAACTGACCTGTGTATCTATGTACTTAAAGAAACATCTAAATACAGTGACAGTAATTCAACTATTTATAGCTGTTTCCAAGATATAAGTAAGGCATATGATAGGGTGAACCACAATATTTTATTTGCAAAAATAGAAGACAGGAAGGTTCCAATGTACATATTAAATTTATTGAAATTTTGGTATTCCCACCAATCTTTCACTGTTAGGTGGGGCAATGTACTATCCGAGTGTTTTGGCTCCTCTTGCGGGGTGAGACAAGGCTCATTGCTCTCCCCTATGCTGTTTAATGTGTATATTGTCGGATTAATTGCTTCACTTAATGAGGCAACAGTGGGGTGTTGTATAGATAACACAAGGACAAATAACTTAGTTTATACCGATGATATGGTGTTAATAAGTCCCTCTGTTAAAGGTCTGAATCGGCTACTAAAAGTCTGCGAAGTGTATTCACAGAAACATGATATTCTTTTTAATGTTACAAAAACTAAGGTTATGCAATTTCATCCTAAAAGCCCTAATCAGCCAGCTGATATAAGGTTTAAAATGAATGGTGAAGTAATTGAGGAAGTACAAGAATTTAAGTATTTGAGTCAAACTATTACCAGCTCCTTGAGTGATGACTCGGATATGAGAAAACAATCTTGAAGCCTTTGTGCTAAAGTGACTATGACCATAAGGAACTTTCGATATACGGACAGCAACTGTGGGTAAATTATAAAAAGGTTCTGGCCGAACCCTAAATTTGCTGTAAAACAGGTCTTTTAGACTCTTATAAATTACCCCCGAGATGCTCAGCTTCGCAAATGTTTGCTACCCGCAATGTCCCGAGATTCCCGGAGGTAACAAGGCGTGCTCAACACAGTCTAATGCAAAGAATTAAAAAATCAACCAACCCGATCATCCAAGCTATCCATGAGTCCTGCCATTTATCCTCTAAACTATGGACTTCTTGGTACGAAAACGTCTGTCTGTAGCTCCTCTTAACTTCGACATTACAGTATTATCTCTAATCAGTTGTATATATTTCTATCCTTAGTACATAAATTGTTATTGTATTAATAATATTTGTCATATGGAGTATAGTCTGCCAATAAACCTTTTCATTTCATTTCATTTCATTTCATATAACGTATTTCCCGGCGTATAACGCGCACATTTTTTTTACCCTAAAATACCCCAAAAATCACCCTGCGTTAAAATTAACTCGTTAAAATTGTACATATGAAGTGAGGTAGGAGGTATATTTTTTCCTAAAGTTTTATTTTCCTAAATTTTCTCTTCAAAATAATTTTCTCTTCAAAATTAGGGTGCGCGTTATACGCCGGGAAATATGGTGTCTGTATATATATATATATATGTGTGTGTGTGTGTGTGTGTGTGTGTGTTTGTTTGTGTTTATATAGTATATATATATTATAATGGTTCCATGTGATTAACGAAAGGGATAGTATATATTTCCAAATATAGATAAATGTATATATTGGCGTCATTTCTTACACACACACACCACACACACACACACACACACACACACACAAGGAAACGGTTTTACGATTTGCCTTTTAATGGAGGAATCCGAGTGAAATTCTTAAATCGCTTTATGGAGTGAATTTATTTCACAATTTTTTCGACTTGTTGAAAGCTGTATAGTAAAATGGTAGTAAAAGAGCGTAAAATGTGCGCGAGATTTCATTCAGTTTCATTCATAAGAACTCGTTCTACTTTCTCATTCATAACTTTTTTTATTATTATTAATTTGTGAACGAAACTCTACCTTACAAGGAAATGAAGCGAGAAGTTGTCTTTGACCTATCGACGTACCCTGGGGGTAAAATGAATGCTCGAACCTGCTGTCCATATGCGCATTAATATAGGTACAAATAGGTTAAGTGTGTTAATATAGGTTACCCCCCAACTATTCATTATTCGTTATATTAATCGGGAAATTAATATATTTCGCTAAACGTAACGAGGTATTCGTAAAAACATTGAATTTTTAAACATTTGCTCGTATAGACTTATGTAGATGTATGCATATATATATAATTAAAGTAAAAATGTTAACACCGCGAGCCAAAAAATTTTTAAAGAATAAAAATCAGAAAATCGTATTTGAAGCAAAAATTCTATAAATAAATATAAAAACTGTAACGAAATTAAATTTTATATAAAATTATATATAGTTTGTATATAATTTCAATGTTATTTTAATTATATATCAAGGTACGTTGTAGCTGATATTACTCCATTTTCCCGCGATCAGCGAAGTTATGCGGCATCAGGTCTGGGAAGTAGTTGAATGGGAGACCGTCCTCTGCGCCCAGACTATGTAGTGACCTGTGGTTCGGATCCCACGTAAAACTGTACGTCCCTGCTGTTATATGACCTTAGATGTTCCGATAGAGGTTAAACAATTCAATCAAACAAATATATATATATATATATATATATATATATATATATATATATATAGTATGTGCCTTCGTGGTGTAGTGGTTACGTCGCTGATTACGAATCCATCGGCCTCGGGATCGAGACCCGGTTACGGCAGGTGGCATGCAGCAAACCCAGCCGTTCATCCTTCCACTCAATAAAGAAAGTGGTTGGTAGATAAGTGGGTACCCTGGGTAGCCTAGTGGTTAATACGCTAAACTGTTGGTCTAAGGTGGAGTGAAAAGCTTGACCTTCGTCAGAATGAACAATTCGGGCGGAAGCAAATCAAAGGTTACCAAAGGTGTATATATATATATATGCGCCTCTGTGGTGTCGTGGTTAGCGTCGCTGACTGCGAATCCATTGACCCCGGGATCGAGACCCGGTGACGGCATGCGGCGCGCAGCAAAACCCAGCTGTCCATCCTTCCACACACACACACACACACTAAAAAAAAATTGGTTGGTAGATAAATGGGTATCCTGAGGAGGACTGCTGCTGGTGAGGAATGGTTCGGATTCCACGTTAAAATGTAGGTCTAGGGTGGCGTGACAAGCTTGACCTTCGTCAGAATGAATAATTCGGGCGGTAGCAAAACCAAGGTTTCGAAACACTTGTAACAACTTAAACTATTGATACAAATATGAATATATAAGTTATCGGTTACAAAAGTCGGACCCGTAAAGTAGGAGTGGCTCAATGTGTTCCTACTTTTTTAAGCGAGTATAAAGAGAGTACCATATAAAAATGTAGGCGCTGTTTCTTAAATTATGCGTCGATCAATGAGACTATAAACGGACAAGTTTATTGATAACATTATCAAGGACAAAACGGCTTTGGTTTAATAATGTGACCTATAAATCGAATTAAGTAAGCTCTCGTTTAGAGAAAACTAAGGTGGTAAAAAATAATTATTGCATCTTAAATACACTTCAAGCATGGTTTTTTTTCCATCTCCCTGGTTGTTTTTTGTGGAAGAGCGTCATATGGAAGACAGAATACGCTATCGAAAGTTTAATCTTTTTATTACACACTTCATTTAGCACCCGTAACTACTTTGTAGGAAAAAAAGAAACCATATACGCGACGAAGCTCCACCTGCAACTATCTTCCTCTCTCGCTGCAGCCAGCTGGCCTCACGCACACGGTGACCCCCCGCCTTCACCAACTGCGCATCTGGACGTTTCGAGGATGTAGAGTGAACGTACGTAAGTGGCGGTTAACTTCGCCGCCGGAAAGGATTATAGAGAAGCGCTTCGCTTCCGCGGATTGCCTGTCCGTCACACACCGTCCTACGCACTGCAGTAGGTAAAACCAGATGGCGTGCTGGGTACCATTATTTCATGTTCGTACCACGATGCATTCAAGGGCCTCTGCGTGATTGTTCTATACCCAGATGGGAAGTATATATATATATATATATATGTAGTCCGACCGCTCAAATTACGTGGGAATGATCAAAATATTACGCCTGAACGAGATGATTCTTAACGGTTAAATACAAATATTTTGAACATCATTCTTTCTCGGTGGAAGAAAATTTAAGACTTGAACTTCGCCTATCATTTATCATCTTCGTTCGAAAAGACATTTCCCTTCGTTTTCATACAAAACTGAGTATGTCATGGCCACGTCAGTACACTGCTTTCAGTTAGATCAGCGAGATGAAACGAGAGTGGGTCTAGGTAGTAGCTGAATAAGTAATTATCCTCTTCCGTCAGATGATGCGATGACCCGTACCCGTAGATGGTTCGAATCCCGGGTAAAGCTGTATGTTCCCTACGTCACTTAACCTTTGCCGTTACGAAGAAGGTTAAACAACAATGACAGAATTTGGAAATATTGTAACATTTCAATGTATACTAATATAATACTGCTCGCACGAAGAGCAAAGGCCATATACGAAAAGTCGCAATCATGTAGGTCCGTCCTGCGTGGGTTTGTGTAATTTTATAAGTCTTTATGGGGGCGTAAAACTTGGTATCCTTTATAATGGACACTTAACGAGATTGGTATAAGGTATGGATAGGTTCTTGCACAACCTTCCTACCCATATCTGGGGCATGACTTTGTTTCCTTCAAAAAAAATTTTTTCACTGTTAAGATTAATTTGTTCGTTTAGTTCCCCGTAGAGCGAAACCTCATTACTGACAGGAAAAAATAGCCTCACCGTAAGGATGAAATGTACTGATTCTCTCACAAAACGTTATTAAAATATTGTTGTATAAACGTTATAGTCAACGTGTAAAACCAGTCATTTCACATAATGTTTAAAAGTTTCAGGCATTAATGCCTGTGACCCTTATCACAGGCATCACGCGTCACTAACCTAATCTTCACGAAGCGATTAATAATAATAATAATAATAATAATAATAATAATAAATCTTTATTAGTAAAAATAAATATGACAATACTACAATTTACAATATTTCTATCATTTTTTACAGAATATATTTATTTCTACCTGGGTAGTATGGACCTTAAACTTTAGGTTTTACTGGGCTCACGAACATTAAAGGCGAAATGCCTGAAACTCTTGGGCACTGTGTGAAATGACTGGTTCCACACACTGACTGTAACTGACTGGTTACGAGTAATGTCTGAAGGAGGTAAAGAACACGGCGCACGAGAAGGCTGAACTAGTTCCCTTGATGGGGGAGAATTAAGCCGGAGAAATGGAAGTAAAAATTGAAATTACAAAAAGAGGAAAGAGGATTTTCAACTCGCACTATTTATTTTACAGACGTACTTAACTTAAGAGAAGGAAACATTTCACAAATACTATTCGTTAAATGATAATTATTTAAATTAATATTTTACAGTTTCCTTTAAAGTTCGCCTAGAAACAAAAAGAATTAAAAAGCATAAAAAAAATTGCTAACTGGTAATATTTTTTTTATATTTTATTAATTTTGGTGATAGTAATAAAATTTGAAAACCAAAACCCTCTCATTACTGATTAGTAATTTTTTGTGCTTTCTACAAATTTTATATTTGTAGACGAACTTTTTTCCGAAATTACACACATATATATATATATATATATAATATATATATATATATATATATATATTTCAAAACAAAAATATTTTAACATTTATAAATAGGATCAATAACCTTATAAAATCTTTAAACTGGAAGATAACTTGTGTTTTTCTGTAATTTTTACAGATCAAGTGGGCACATAGCATAATAACCTCTCCTATTTATGCGTGCGTTGCGTGTGTATGGCTCCCTAAATGCTATTATTAAATGCTTCTTTTAAAAGCATATTAAAGACCTATGATGAGCCATAAAAGCCTAAAACAAGAAAAAGGTCTTCATTCCCGCTCCCTAATGATACTTTTAGATAATTTTTATTGCATTAAAGATCAGTTTATTTGCTTGTTCACGGGCGTTACAACCATTTTTAGCTTAGAAATCGGGTTACAGGTTGGTTGATTTTATACCCAGGTCAGATTTCGGTTTATTTAATTAACAGAGCGAGCGATAAAGGGAGAGGGGGAGAGAGAGAGAGAGAGAGAGAGAGAGAGAGAGAGAGAGAGAGAAATTTAGGGTGTTTACAATAAATTATGGGTATATGCACAAGTTCAGAAAATAAGCTATACAGAGATATTAAAAATAAATAATTTTCTGGGTTTTTTGACACGTGTGACAAGGTATACCTGTAAATAAACTCATGACTGTATAAATTCACATCCCAAATCAGATTTCTCTATAATAAGAGTGTGAAATAGAGTGGAGATGTAATGACAGACCACCAAAGAAACCTACATATAATTTCCTATGAAAATTGCTACTTAAGCATTGTTCAAATTTTCTCTTTTTCCTTCGTTCTTCGTAAATTATAAATAAAAGCCTTGGCATCAAGATCTCCCAGAATGAGCAGACCCTCAATTTGACTTCAAGAATGGTTGGTCTGCGTCTACGTGGCTTATGGCAACCGTTTCACACCTTCTAGCAGACGTTTCGTCGACCCAGACCAATCACCGATTTGGGCGTGAAATTACCAAGATAAAATTATTTTTGAGTTCGTCTTTTTTGCTCTCTTTCGGTTTTTTTTTTTTTTTTTTTTTTTGAGATAATGAGCGAGAGTTGAATATATTTTTGGAAAATAATTATTTCTTTTTCAAGGGAAAAAGGGTTTCTGCAGATATTAAATACAAATATTTTTAAATGGAGTGATCTCTCGGCTTTTGTTCTATATATATATACATACACACACACACACACTTCTTGAAAACTACTTTTAAAATTTTTTGTCAACCATCTTACTTTAATTTTAATAATTTGGGTTAATGGGGTGTTTCCATTTCGAAAATTATCGTGCCCGCAAAAATTTATAATTAAAATCATTATTTTTTTTAAAAACGCAAATTCTGCCGTTACATTTTAAGAGTTTACAAAGGGCTTTTCCGCATCCAGGAATAAAATATACCTTTAGCTCTTTATTCCTTATATACTTGACGTTAATATATGTTACGCTATGCAATTATACCATATATGCGACCAAATTAAAATGTAATTTATAAGAATTTTAACAGTTTATCCAATATATTTTTCTTTAATTGTGACTCTTAATGCGAACTTTAAAAAAAAAAGGGGAATTTGGGTTGTTGTAACATTTAGGTTAAATTATTGCACGTAATTAGTGTTCACTCATATTATAACTTAGAAAGTATTGTAGGAATATGACGCAGAATATAATATTGAAATTTGAATCTTAAATAAAAGTAACTGTAATAATAATCTTTAAAGGTGAAAATTTAGCAAGTATAGAATTACTTTAGATAGATTTAAGGGTATATGTATATGTATATATCCGCATGCAGTGAATAATGAATTAAACATTTCCAAACTCATGACATAACAATTTCCAATCCAGTATTATTAGATGAACAATGAACTGTGGCCGGAGGAATATAAAATTTAAAGTTCTTTATTCTAAACAAGTCTTCTATTTTACACACACACACACACACACACACACACACACACATGTGCGCATTTCCGCATTTCTAAATTCATATATAAAAAAAAATAATTAAGTCAATCTAATTTGACCTAACTTAACTTTAATGTCATCGAACCGAGAAGGGCGAGATAAGTGTTTAGGACGCAACCGAGAGCTCCAAGAGTAGTTTCTGTTAATTCATTAAATAATGAGGTACTCGCGAATCTAAACTAACCTAACCTAGAGTAACCAACCTACCCTGATCAAGACTAACGTATCTTTTTGGCGACAATAAAAATATATCTAGAATTTTTTTACATTAATTTTTCAATGTTCCGAGGTATCAAAAGTGTTACCACAAAAAAAATTACCCGACTACTTTGAACTATTACACACTCGACCACACTTATGCCCAGTTGCCTACGCGCGTTGCCTACACACACACACACACACACACACACACACACACACAAAACTTCATTAGAGGTAAATTTACTTTTAATCTGCATGAATGAGTTTAAAATGTAGTTGGATTGTGGGGTATGTTTGAGGATTCTTCGGTAAAAAAGCGTATATGAAAGCCACGAATCAAGTATGCGAAACTGTCTCAGCGATCAGTTAGGTATAGTTTAAGTTAGGTTTGATTAAGAATAAGTTAGGTTGGTTTGATTTAAGGTTCTTATAATAATGAAAAAAGGTCCCAAATTAATGTAAGATCCAAAGAGTATAAGGAAACCCCTCGTTACGCGTACCCGGTTAGGCAACACTTACCTTATGTTGGGTTAGGCTTGGACAATAAAAGTAATCGGTGAAAAGGGCCAGAAACTGGTACAGTTCTCGGGGCAGACGAACGCGACCCATTGGTTTAATGCGTACATTAAGGGTATATCCTCACTCGCGAGTTTGGATAGATTAAAGTAGATTTTATATAAAGGGAGTGATTTAAATGCTGATATAAAAAATATTTCGAACGTAAATTCGTTTAAAAACAAGTTGAAATTTCGATTAATAATGGAATACTGATAAAAGCCTAGAATTAAATGTACATCACTGTATTACCTGTTCATTTCTAGCGTCTAATCTAGGATTAAATGTACATTGCTCGTTTACTACTCGTCCATTCCTCGTGTCCAACACTGAATTCTTTGTAGTTTTCGTATCATACCTTTAATAATGAATTTCTCTGTATTTATTTCATATTTATAATAATAACTTAAGATTAAAAATATATACAATATTTTCACTATTAGTTCGTTTGTGTATCAATCCTAATTTGAACGTGAATTATATACATATTATGTATTAAAGAAATTAAAGGCCAAATTATAAAAAATAAATAGTCCAATTAACATTATTATTTTATTACTGTACCATAACATAAATTGCGATATTGCAATTCTTATTTTATTAATAAATAAAAAAATAAATAAAAAATAAATAAAAAATAAATCTTCGCAATAACTTAATGACGTCACAGTTATTTAAATTCATTGTCTAATTTTTAATTATTATTTCGTTTATGTATTTTAAATTAATTAATAATTCTTATTCATTCATATAATTTCTATATTATTAATCATGAAGTGAGGTTTTATCTTTAATTGATCTGAGAGCTCAGTAAAACCTAAAGCTGAAGGAACAAATAAGATAAAATAAATAGGCCAAGTTGATAGTTATTATTTATTTGTTAAAATTATTGTAACGACAAAAATTGTAAAATTCTATTGATTTTATAAGTAAAAAATTATTCACTCGTTCATTTATTCAAAAACTAAAACGAAAGATATTAAGTACCTCGCTCTATTGCCGAGTTGTGCGCGCACGCGTGCGTATTTTTGTGAATAATTTGTAAATTTTTAAGCGTTTTTTTTTTACCAGTTCAAAACTGTTAAATGATGGGTTTCTTCCGGAGTGACGTCCTTTCCCACCGCCTCCTCTGATGACCCCGAATGTCGTTGGTCTGTGGTGGCTGCTTCGGTAACCCTTCCATTAAACCGTTCGTGAGTGGGTCTTAACGTATTAATTCACAATATTATTAGTGCCACGAAAATGATAGCGTGAACCCATTTATGTCGTTTTCCTTCGTATTATTTTCCACTCAAACCTCAGCTAAGGGACACTGGTTACGGTAACAATTTAAAATATACCTTCAACTGTTTTTATAAAACACATCAAAATTTTAATATTTAACCTTGTGTTTGTTTACAGATGAATTGAATTACACTTACGTTATACAGTTAATAAAGGGAAATAGGCCTTGATCGGAAATCAAATACTGACCTCGCTTACATCCAATAACCTACTGATATAAAATAGGTTGTAACATAAAATTATATTTCCTGAATGCACAAAAATAACTCGCTTACCTTTTAGTTATCGTACTTTTCACATGTATTTGCTTTACGGCAGCAAAAGTTCCTTAAAGTCATATTGCTTACATATTGCTTATTGTCCCGCTTTATCAAAAGCGGGACATTTAAGTTCATCATCTCCCAAAGAGGGACATTTCCACGTCCCCTAAAGTTTCTAGGGGACAGCGGGACATATAGCTCAAAAGCGAGACAGTCCCGCCGAAATTGGGACGTCTGGTCAGCTTATGCTTGGCTCTTACCGATTATTCACTGACTCGACTACCGCAACTCCTTAGTCGACTGTTCTCGACTGCCATCCGGCTTTTTACTGCGTTCTCTTTATCCCTCCAGCCTCGAGAATTCGAGTTTTCATCTCGCATTGGGAAAATATGTTCTTTCGTCTTTTTCCCGTTTCGTCCTGGAACTTACAAACAACTTTAAATACATTATATTTAGTTTTCCAAATTCCTAACTGTGTTATATTATTTAATTAACTTATTTCACCTATTTGACAATATTATATGATTTTAATAATTATTTCAAGTATTATTTGAACACTAAGACTGTTTACAAATACATGATTTGATGAAATAGATGTATGACATCACGTGACGTATTCTCTCATACCCCATTGGTTGAACAAAACAGCGTCACATGATCCAGTCAGATCATGTTAAAATCTGTTTGAATGTTTACGTGCAAACAGTCCCGTCTCCTTTTCTGGGATTTACCTGAGGCCTATTTAGAATTTATATCATAACTAACTTATGTTTTCATTTATATCAAACTTCTAATATTTTATACCATATTTTACTCCTCATTTTAGCAAATGCAACAACTTCAAACTTCGACTGCTCCCAATACAGAAAGAAACATCTTAACGTTCTCCTGTAAAGAAAACAAACACACACACACACACACACACACACACACACACACACACACATTTACAGCAGACAACGTTATTATTTTACTTTGGGTGAAAGTGTATCATGGACAGAACGACATAGAACACAAGTATGTACCATCGATTACAAAATCCGGGGTCCACTTGACCATAAAGTACAGGTATATCTCAGCGTATCCCGACTTTTGTAATCGACTGTGCAGTGTCATCGGTTCAAATAGTCAGGATACATTTGGCCACACCCACTGTACCTATCCAAGTGTATCCCAACTATTGGAACGGATAACTAAAATGCTTCTTTAAGAACACTCGAAAGAAAAATTATAGGATTCCTCTCCTTTCTTCATTAATTTTTCTTCCTTTCTCCCTTTTCTCCCTTTTCTTCCTTTCTCCCTTTTCTTCCTTTCCCCCTTTTCTTCCTTTCCCCCTTTTCTTCCTTCCTCCCTTTTCTTAGAAAAAAAAGAATTTAAAATATATTTTTCTTTTCTTTTCGAAGTAAGCAATAATTCAGACGCCATTTCCCATATGCGGCGCCAAAGAGGACTAAGACCGCGTATCGCCTTTTGCGGTTTGCGGTTCCATTGTGGTCCTTAATAAATAAAGTTAAACAATTGAAGACAATTTTCACAATGGCATTGAAATATGGCGTTTTTCTTCTCTTCTTAAATGACAAAACTTTGGGGCATTCGGGAATGTATAGGGTATAATTATATGCATTAGTCAAAGGGTGGGTATATTACCCACTTTCACCTTTTACGAATTTTATAACGGGTAATGTAATTTAAACGCTCTCTAATTACTTTTAAGTATACCTGTTCGTATAACAATAATAATAATAATAATAATAATAATAATTTTAATGGATACATATTTATATAATTTATGTACTTGTATTAATTGAAACGAATATATATATATACAGTATATATATATATATATATATATATATATATATATATATATATATATATATATATATATATATCTTTTTTTGCTAAATAGATTTTAAATGTAATCCCAAAGTATTTTTATTGATATTATAAGAGAGAAAAACATTTACTTAATTCACATTTTACAACTTCTAAATATTATTTTAGTTGTAATCACTAAAATAGATTTTATGAGTATAAATATTTGCACTTTGAAAAAATACAATTTTTGCAGCTGACACACAATCCACATTTCTTTAGGAATAATTGAATTTGCCCTCAACAATATACATGTATATAAATTCCTATGTTAGTTAAAACCAAAACTTTTATACGTATATATATATATATATATATTATCTCTTAGACAAGAATTCCTCTGTTTAACAATCGTATTTTAATATTTTCTACCTGTAAAACCACACAAATTATGAACAAGACGTTTAAGAAGGAGAAAAAACACACTTGTAAGACAAGTCTCGTGATTAATTAGGAAAATTTATAATGTTGAGGAAAAGTCGTTGCTTGAGTGTTAGGTTAAATTGAATCTTGCTTGAGAACAACCTTTGTTATGCAGATAAAAACGTTATTTATACTTAGATCATTTTTTGAGAAAGTACAGTGCATATTTTAATGTAAACGGGACGTTATATATATATATGTATATATATATATATATATATATATATATATATATATGAAACAGTTACACGAGTTGTTGTTTGATGGGGTTGTTTAATTAACCTCCTTCGCAACATTTAGAAGGATGATGCGCATATACGACGGAAGGGACCTACGGCTTTACGTGGGATTCGAACTACGGGTCGTTACATAATTTGGATACGGAAGACGGTTCCCCCATCCAACTACTACCCACACCCGATGTCGCTTAGATTCGCTAATCAACGGGAAGCGGTGGTACGACATTAGCCACGATGTATCCCACGCATTTACGCAAGGAGATATAATCATATATATGCTTTATGCATTGCGAGCCATGTCATGCGGCTATAGGGCATCATGGTAGTAAAGCGCGTGGTTATTAACCTAAAAGTTGTGGGTTCGAGTCTCTGTCGGACTTCGAATTTTAAGGATTAAATTGTTTCTCTGGGCCCT
>JAJOZX010001408.1:720000-860000 GCA_023014485.1 Bathynomus jamesi | reverse complement strand
CGTGAAATACCTACGGTACTTCTGCTGACAAACGTCGAATTGTCTTCTGCGGACTGCGTGCAATAATTTCCTGAACCATATTTACGTGTTGCACGATTCTTGTGGCTCGTCACCTACCACAATTACCTTTATGTTGACTACTTACATTTCCTTTTGTTTGAAATTTTCTAACAATTCGTAATATTGTCTTTCTATCGGGTGGATCTCTGTATCCAAATTCTCTGCAAAAATTCCTATATATGTAAGAAATTATTTCTGGGAACACCTTTTTGGATCACCCTGTATAACTATTATATTTATTTTAATTTTATATATATAAAGTCATTGTTCCTTTATTCAAGACCCATCTTCCCTATCTGAAGGAAGCTCGCACGATGTTTATGTTATGATATCTCTGTAGAAGAACCTCCGTGACTACGCTTGACTACAACCAAGCTTAAGTGTTAAAGCATTTATGCAGAAGACGAAGACAGGAAGAGAGATTTGTCTCACGTGAGAGTAAGGTAAAGGCTAAGGTCAATGGGTACCCACCACCCCTCTTGTAATTATCACAGTCGCGGGGCCTGTTGCTCGTCTCCCCTTTTTACCTCCCGCGTTAAATGAGAGGCAGCTCATAACCGAATAGAGGAGAAGGCGGGGAGCAAACCCGAACCCTTCAAATCAATCTCCTGAGAGGGAACCACCACTTGAACATCGTGTGGGGTCATGCGAGGGTAGGGTGAAAAAAAGTAATTTGGTTTATACATCAATAGTTAGAATACGGCTTAATATTTCAAATTATTATTAATAATAATAATAATAATAATAATAATAATTGTATTAATGCGCCTCGGTGGTGTAATGATTAGCGTCGCTGACTACGAATCCATCGGCCCTGGGATCGAGACCCGCTGACATCAGGCGACGCGCAGCAAAACCCAGCTGTTCATCCTTCCACACAAAATAGAAATTGGGTGGTAGATAAATGGGTACCCTGTGTAGCTTAGTGGTTAAAACGCTGGGTTGCTGGTGGCACGTGGTTCGGATTCCACGTTAAACTGTGGATCTAAGGTGGAGTGAAAAGCTTGACCTTCGTCAGAATGAACAATTGGGCGAAAACAAAACCAAGGTGTGCGTGTGTATATGTTGCAGGGAATCTGCGTAACTAGGGATTTCATGAAATCCCTCAAATGTTCAGTGGTGCTTATAAGTATCCATACAGAGAAAAATTTCAGTTATATTCGTTCTTATCTTTTGTATCATGCATAGGATAGTCGTGAAAAGTTTACCAATCGTTTGAAAAAATTTAATAATAAAAAATGAGTTTAACTTCAACATATAAAGTATTTGTTAAATTTTTCCAAACGAACGTTAAACTTTTCATAACTATCCTATACAATGTTAAAAAGATAAGGGCGAATATATATATAAACGGGTGTGCCATAAAAAAAGGGGTACATTTTAAAAAGGCTATAAAATCAACATTTGTCATTTAATTTTAATAAAACTTCTACACAATAAAACATGTGTATTTATCTATATGGAAACAAGTTTTCAGACTAAAATATCAAATAATTCAAATTCTATCAACATTTAACGAAAGAGTAAGATTTTTCTACTTAACATGCAAAAATTATTAAACCTTTTTAATATTTTTTTATAAAAATAATTTTTAAGTAAAATTTACCTGAAATTATTAAAAAAATTATTCGAAATGCTTTCCTTCTATTACAATAACTTTTTTTATTTTTGGCCAGAATTCATCTCTGGCTCGATTTACTTGTTCCCGTGGAAGCTCTTCCCATTTTTGAATGATGATTTTGCATAAATGAGCGACATCTTTTATCCTAGTCCTGTAGACTCGCTCTGCTAAGTTCTCCCATATTCCGGCCAAGAATAAAAGTTATTGAAATGGAAGGAAAGCATTCGAACAATTTTTTTAATAATTTCAGGTAAATTTTACGTTAAAATTATTTTTATAAAAAAATATTTAAACGGTTTAATAATTTTTGCATGTTAAGTAGAAAAATCATACTCTTTCGTTAAATGTTGATAGAATTTGAATTATTTGATATTTTAGTCTGAAAACTTGTTTGCTTATAAACCGATGGAAAGCATTGAAGAAAAATGCATCCCGCAAGACAGAAGTACAGGCTAAGAATGAGAGCATGTTCAAGGACTGTTTTCACGACCTCTTTGATATCGCTCATGCAAATGCCCTCGACATACTCAAAATGGAGGAAGATAAGCAGTTTCTCATTGTTCAGCGTGAAAAAGGCCGTCATGGAACAATGTCTTCTGTTGATATTGTGCTACATCAGAAGGAGGCAAAGAAGGAGAAACGTGTGTTGAGCGAACAAAGTCGAAAGCGAAAGGCAGAACAAAGCAAGGATTCATTGTTAGATTCTGTTACACTAGAGACCAGCAGTTCATCGACGTTTGAGAAAGAGGAATCAGAACCTGAAGTTGTTCCTGGAACAAGTAGGCAGAAACCCCCTTTCAAGCGGGGAGGAAAAGAAGTCATCACGCCTGGTTTCACAGCAGTTCTAGATCGCTGTACAGTATCTGATTGTGCTGCTACTATGATTATTGCGGAGACTGCGAAAAGTCTCAGTCATGGCATCCCTGATCTTGCTGTGAATCGAGAGACCATCCGACGTGAACGAAAGAAGCAAAGGGAGACACTCTTTATGACCATCATGAAAAACTTCAAGCCGAGTGTACCTCTTACTGTACACTGGGATGGTAAATTATTACCGGAAATTACTTGAAAGAAAAAAATTGATCGTCTTCCTTTCATAGTAACAGGTCAGGGAGTACATCAGCTTCTTGGCGTTCCAAAGCTCATGTCTGGAACTGGGAAAGCACAAGCTGCAGCTGTCATTGAAGCTCTCCGTAAGTGGGATATTGAAGAAAAGGTCCAAGCTATATCCTTCGATACAACTAGCTCCAATACTGGTCTAATGGCTGGGACTTGCGTTATTTTACAGCAGATGCTGAAACGTGACCTACTCCATCTGGCCTGCAGACATCACATCATCGAACTTTTGGCTGTAGCAGCTTTTAAAGAATGCATGGGCCCACATTAGCTACAGATGTCCAACTTTTTAAGAGATTTCAAGGAAAGTGGGACGACATTGATCCAAAGCGGTATGAAGGCTCCCACTGATGAATTGCCACTTCTGCTGTCGCTGATGTAAAGGAAGGTCTCATTAGCTTCTCTGAATCTGCAAATGACTACAAAATCCTGCGATATGACTATAAGGAGCTACTTGAACTGTCATGTCTGTTTCTTGTGCTGTCTCTAATTGTGGTGTAGTTTTTCATGGTCCCGGAGCGATGCATCAGGCACGATGGATGTCAAAGGCAATCTATTTCTAAAGAGTTTGGATGTTCAGACCACAATTTAAGTTAACAAACCGTGAGGAAAGAGGACTTCGCGACTTTTGCATTTTTATTGTATGCATCTATGTGAAAGCTTGGACCACGTGCTCTTGCGCCATTAGGCTCCCAAAATGACCTTCATCTCTTACAGTCACTAATAAAGTATTCAAACATCCATCCACGCATTGCCATGGTAACTTCACAGAAGATGGCAGCTAATTTATGGTATTTGTCTGAAGCAACTGGTGGGTCGTGCTTTTTTCGATGACGATGTCCTCCTGATATAAAAAATTGCATGGTCATATCTATGACTAGAGTTGATGGACAAGAAAACCCCCAAAGCGTGTGGTTGTTGACCTGGATACTGTGAAAGAAAAAGCTTGAAAAACTTTGTAACAAAAATACAAAATCATTGTTCACGAAGCTCAACCTCCCAGATGAATTCTTGGAGAAAAACTGCTGAGCAATGGAAGAGGATACCCATACCAGACTGCGAAAGAGACTAAAAACTCTAACTGTAACAAATGACTTCGCTGAACGTGGAGTTGCTCTCATCCAGGATTTTCTGGATACCTAACCAAAGATGAAGAACAATTCCAGTTTCTTCTCCAGGTTGTTGAAGACCATCGCAAGTATTGCACATGGGGACAAAGCATACCTTGAGTGGAAATAATGATTAATCATAATAATTACGCTACTGTCTAATGTTAATGTACTTCATCTTAATATTATGATAATGTCTTGTGCAATTCCTGCTAATGTAGGAATATAATAAAATTTTAAATACATTTGGAAATTGTTTATATTCACACTTTCTGAGAATCTCGTATCCAATACTTCGAAGCCGTTGAGCGACCTCTAAATATTAAAATATATCAGTAAAACTTTGTACACAGTGCTTTTACATCATATGGCATACTTTGATGGGGTCAGGGCACGGAAACTTACTGTAAAGGTTGAAAAATAAGTGACACCCTAAATTATATATATATAAACCTTTGGTTATATAAAACCTTTGGTTAGCTTCCGCCCGAATTGTTCATTCTGACGAAGGTCAAGCTTTTCACTCTACCTTAGACCTACAGTTTAACGTGGAATCCGAACCACGCCCCCATCAGAACCAGTGTCTTAACCACTAGGCCACCTATGGTACCCATTTATCTACCAACCACTTTCTTTATTGTGTGAAAGGACCATTCAACCCTGCCTCTTTTAGTCACCTTTGGAGAGTTGAACATGAGACACTGCTTTTTTTATGTTAAATTGTGTGTATATATATATATATATATATATATATATATATATAATTAGGGTGATTCAAATATGGGGGTAAAAAAAATTTTTTTATATTTTAATGTGTTCAACCCTTTAAATGGTTCATTTCAGCATAAAAACCAACTATCCTAAAATATTTTAGCAAATTTTTAATTTTTAGGGGTTGCTACCAGCAATAAAAATTGACAGAACGACTCAAATTGTCAAATTTTCCACACCACCCAGGGGGTACAGTACAAGGCGCATTGCTTTTTTTTAATGTGGAAAGCTCCCCCGTAGTCCTACCATAACCACAAGCATGCATAATTAAACTAGAATGATATTTGAGACATTAGCTGTCCTTACTTCATCAATGTTTCTTTCTTTCTATCAGGGTAAACAGCCTGTAGTTTTTCACTACTTGTAGCAAGAATTGTTTTTGATCTTCGTCATGTGTTAGTATTTTATTATATTCATCCATTAATTTTACTCCTCTTTCCGCTATATCATTCACGACTTTCCACTGTTTGATAGATTTCTTAGCGGAGTTATACTCTTCATCATTATGCCATTCTTTAGCATCTTTGAGTAAAAATTTTGAACTAAATTCTGTTATTGTAAAGAATCTTTGAGTATTTGATGACAAAATCTTCTAATTTCTTAGTTGGAATAAGTGCAGGATCTAGAAAAGCCCGTTTTGCAGGAAGAGTTTCTGTTGTATTTTGCAAGGCCTTTACAATTTTGTTTTTCGTTTCAGTAGGCACTTCTTCATCATAAAAGGCCAAGGCTACCAGTTCTTCTGATAGGTACCAGAGATGACCTAACAGTTTTTTAATAGCAACAAATGCAATTGTGTCATTTATTTGTTTGTAGACTACAAGATTCTGTAATAATTCCAGAGCAAGACGAGGAGCGCAAGATGGCACAGGAGCTGTAAACCATGCCTTTACATATAACCGAGTAGCAAATAGACAGATGTCTTTTAGTCCTTTTTTGTCTTTTACTGAAATTTTGAACTGAGATTTGAACATAAAATTTTTAATGAATATGTAATTTTGGCCATCCACCTAGCCCGATGAAGTCCCGCTGGATGTTTAAATTTGATTCCACCTTTTGGTTCACTCCCAAAAAAATAATTGTTAACTGCAATAGTTGTAGGTAATCGTCTCTTGGTTGGAATGTATCTAGTTGATTTGTTGCAAATATAATTATGTCATCTTTGATGTCATGAATATTTTCATAGATATCTGGATCTGATAATGCTGTTTCGTAGTCCTCCTTATTAATGCTTGACCATTTTTCTCTGAACTTCTTAAAAAGGACTATATCTGGGCCAGAAGATGGTGATAAAGACTTTGAAACAACAGCTTCCAGCATAATTTCAAATATATGGTGTCGACATGCCAGCCACAATAAATCGTTGTCGAATTTTGTTCTAGAAGAATAGCTGCACCATTTCTAGGACCAGTATTGGCTGCCGTTGTATTGAAACACATGCATTTTATTTGTTCGCAGATGTCCCATTCAAGCGATGTCTGATTGTTTGCATTAAAAAGAGACGCATTTCTGTCACTCAATTTTGCAACATCAAGACTTCCTAATAATTTATCATCAAACAATTTTCTACGTTTGCCAACCTTACTTTTCCATGTTGAAGGTTGTGCAGCACAGAAACCAGATTCATCACTTTTACTCTCTCTTCTGATTCTAATGATGTACTGGTGAGTATGACAGCCTCTTCATTCTTCTTTCTTTTGATCTCTTCTTCTGCTTTCCTCTTTTCATAACGTTGTTGCTTTTCTGCTGCTCTTTGCTCTTTTTTAGCAACAGCCTTATCAATGGTACCCATTTTTCCATGACGTCCTTTCTCACGTTGCATTTTCAAGAATTTCTTATCTTCTATTTTTATAAGCTGCATAGCATTCTCATGAGCAATGTCAAATAAGTTTTCCAGTTTATCTTTCCATTTTTCTTCTTTATTATTTAAATTTTGTGATCTTTTCAATTTGTTTGCTTTGTTTTTCTTAAGCAGCTGTCATTCCTTCAGTATTCCTTGAATTTTATCTACTACATGTATTCTTTGTTTTGCTGGTATTCCTGCTTTTTTCCAAACTGCTAGCACATCATCTGCAGTAGAGCAGCATGATTCTCTAATGTCTTGCTTTTTAATATTTCTGTAGTGCATGAAGAGGGCCATCATTTCCTTCTCTGATGGTAATACGGATGTTTTTAGTACTGCAGAGGGCTGCCCAATTAGCCATACTTCAGTTTCTTTTCTTGTAGAACTTCTCCCAAATGAGCAACTGGGTGGTGGTGAGTTAGGCCTAGCTTCCATAATCGATTAATTGGTATCAAAATTACGAGTTCCAAGCAACAATTAAAAGCAAGCTAGTATATAAACCATTAATTAAAAATTCTGAAATATAAACAATTAAACATAAAATCATAAGTTGTAAAAACAAACAAATTGAAAAAGAGGGAAACTTTGACGCCTGGTAGCACATAGTAAATTTTATTTAAAATTCACCAAATTTGGCATACACTACTTTTTTGTCATAGGGAACAAAAATACAGGTTGAACAATTAAAAAAAAAAACTGATTTTTTTGAATCGTCTCATATATATATATATATATATATATATATATATATATATATATATATATATATATATATATATCAGTGGCGACTCGTGACATTTTTGTTCAGGCATGCAATGTTATGGAATGGAAGAAAAACATCCGCCTAACCCTCTTGCCCAAACTTTGCATATTGTTTACATAGAACTTAGCAAGTTAAAGGTGTTTTACAAACTTTTGGGGACCTCTTTGAAGAAAGTTCATTTAATGTTAGGCTTAAATATGCGAACAAAAAATTAGACATATTTATATATAGTAGTTACCGAATTGATCTAAAGAAAAAGATACAAATTTAAAATTTACCTTAAATAATTGTGAAGCATTATTTGAATTGAAATTCTGCTCCTAGTTTTCCTGCAAAATTCTTCGATGACCAAATTGTAAAAGTACTCTCGATTCTCCATAAGCTTCTTGAGGAAATTTTTTTCAATTGAAATTAAGGCAAGATTAGATAGCCTTTCTTCACTTTGGGAACCGTAAATAACTTTTAATTCTTTTAAGCGCAGAAAATGATCGCTCAACACTTGCTGTCGATATTGGTATAGTTAGAATCAAATTCGTCAATTTATATATTTCCTTAAGACCTTTGTGCATTTCGCTTTCCAGTAGATATTTTAGGAGCTCAGCAACATTCTTTTTGGCAAAAGATTTGTGCGAATATAAAACACACAATTCAGAACGGAGACGAGGAAAACTCAAAAATGAATTGTAGCTTCTTTTCAAAGATTCAAAAGCTCTCTCTGGGAAAGTAACATCATAGAACTCAAATTTTTTGCAATCTAAAAGCTCAATGAATTCCAATTTTTCCATTGAACTGAAACGCTCTTTCATTTGAAGAAGTATATTATCGAATATTTCATGAAATAGTTGACTATACTTCTCTTGTGGAGAAAGACTCTGTTTCCTTTTACATACAGGTTCACCACATCTTTCTGTTATCAAGTCCCATATCTGCAAATTTTGTATCCCTTATTTGTTTGATTTTTTCATAGTGCTTTCAACGGTGATTGAGCTATACTGTACACAATATCCATAGATTTTGTTTGCAGCACATTAAATAGATATTCAGTAAAAGGAAAAATTGAAGAAAATACTTCTAATAAAAAATTTAAATCGAAAGTATCGATACCAGCAAGCAATCCGCGTGCACTATTTTTGTTTTTTCATCAAATTTCTTTGGGTTTTCAAGAATGCTTTTTAAAAGATCTATTATATCTTCTTTATTTTCCTTAACTCTTTCAACTAGACGAGATGAATAGTTCCACCGCGTTGGAGCCAGTTTAGGGAAACGCTTTCCAACAACTTTGTCAAGCATTGAAGTTCGCTTAGTTGAACTGCTGAAAATGATGACAAACTTCCTAATACTGAAAAAAAATTATTACATTCGGAAATTTCAGCGACAGCTTGAGATAAAACAAGGTTAAGTTTATGGGCGTAGCAGTGAAGAAAAATAGCCTCTGGTACAGTTTCTCTAATCTTTGTTTGTACTCCATTAAGATCGCTCCCCATAACAGCAGCACCGTCGTAGGTTTGAGCAACTAATTTTTTCAAACAGCCCAGTTCACCTAGTTGCCTTATAGATAAATCAGAAATCGCTCCTGCACTTCTATCATTGCTGACGTCATTGAATTTTATAAATCGTTCACAAATCTCTCCATGTTTTTAACATAACGAACAACAGTAGAGAGTTGAGAAAAACAGCTGACATCAGATGTTTCATCTAATAAAATCGCCACATACATGCAGTCGATAAGCTCACGTTTTATTTGTTCTAACATAACTGCACTAATAGATTGAATTATGTCATTCTGAATAGCAGATGATGTTCCCTTAAAAACAGTCGCAGTTTTTAAATGGTTTTGAAGCTTTTCATCGAATTCTCCCATACAAAATACCAATTCAATATAGTTACCCCTATTGTCAGCGTTTTCTTCTTCATTGTGACCGCGAAATACTAATTCTTGCATACCTAAAAAACATGTTATCCTAATCAAACGTTTCAAAATTTCTCGATTCTTATTAACTTCTTCGTTATGTCTGGAAATGGCAACTGATTTCTGCTTGTCGAGTATTAAATCAATTCTTTCTGACTTTCCAAATGTTTTAAGATCAACAAATGCATTTATGTGAGCAAGAGATTTTTCATGGCGAGAAATTGCAGTATGTAAATTGTTTAAATCGTCGTATCCACGACTAACAGAATTTGAATGCACCTATAAAACTGAATGCATGCCGTATTATTTTCATTAATTAAAAAAAAATCAGAACAAAGCTTTTTAATTATTTTTAGTAAAAATATTAAGTAAATTTTCTAATATTTAAAACATATTGCCTTTTGAATTTAGCTATGAGGCTCAAAAAAATATCTTATGGATAGTGAGAAGTCTCCTTAAAAAATTGCCCAAGGCAAGGCGGTGTAAACAAAATCATGTCTTATTTCACTAGACAATTAAGAACATTTTTCTGTACCCAGACTGAATTAGTGAATGCTTTAGCTACAAGTATTTCGATCTGTGTACAGAAAAATGTTCTTAATTGTCTAATGAAATAAGACATAATTTTGTTTACACCGCCCAATAGCCAGTACATGCGTGATTGAAGCCTTAGCCTATTTTTAGTTTCTGAAAATTATTTTTGTCAATTATAATCCTTACTTACATCTGAAAAGAGAACATATTTAACGCGCATGCATTGCATGCGTTGCATTCATTAAGAAATCGCCACTGATATATACACACACCGGGTGTCCCATTCGAAATGAAACAACTTTGAAACTGTAATTTGTAAAGTATTAATGTGAGAATGTTGAAACTTTGCCAGTTACTACAACATATGCCTAAGTTTTTGTCATAATGTTTTTTGTTTGTTTCAGATTGAATTATGTTTACCCCACAAGAAAAAGCGAAATGTGTGTTATGGATGGCTGAGTTGAAGTCCCCTACTCTGGTGCAACGGCGATTCCGTACAACCTTTCACAAGGAACCACCCACCAGAAGAGACCTATATGCATGGACCAAGAAATTTGAGGAGACTGGCAGTATTCTAAAGGAACACTCTGGAGGGCGAACAAGATCGGAAGATGTTGAACGAATACTCGGCGCCTTTGGTAGTAGCCCGAGAAAGTCCATCCGTCGTGCCACTGTCGAACGGCAGATTCCTCGTTCAACTGTGCATAGAGTCGTGCGCAAGCGGCTGCAGCTCTATCCATATAAGCTTCAAATTGCTCAGCATATAACATGTGAAGATTTTAACAAAAGGAAACATTATGCTATGCACAATGTATCTAATGTATCTAATATATTCAAATTATAATTCACATATATCATATGAAACTTTATGACATTGACTATTATTGTGTGAATATTACATTGTTTGCATTCATAAAAAATTATAAGGTTTCAAAGTTGTTTCATTTCGAAGGGACACCCGGTATATTGTGTATGTATATATTGCGCCAACTCATGCGGATCCCATGAGTTGGCCTGAGTGCAGTGCCAGTGGTCCACTTCCCGATTTCAGTGTCTTCACTTTACTTATAGGGAAACGGCATTACCCACTGAGCTACGAGGCTCTGGCTAATAATTGTATTGACAGGTCCTTTTAAGTTTTTTTAACAAATGAAAATTGCCTTCTATAAAATACTAAATTAATACGATAAGTATCGATAAGAATCTATTTCATTTAAGGAAATTTCCACAATCTATTCTCAGTAATGGAATTTAATATAATTGTTAAAAAGTAACAGATAGAAAAACTCATTCCCCACAGCGTGAGAGTGAGTGTGCCCTAAGGGTCACCTGAGCCAGAGAAGAAACGGAGTAAGCGGCCAACTCAACTCCATCCGATGCCAGTGGGCGGGAGCGAACCAGCGCCACACCGCTCGGAGTCCGCCACCTTAACCACAGGAAACTAAAAGTAAAAGTGTAAAGAATTTAATTTTCTAAAAGAATCGTTATGCCTCTGGCAACAAAAACCGACGCAAAATGTTCCAAGAACGGGTGATTTTGAAAGAGAAAAAATTAGTGACTAACAAAGACCTTAATCTTTTACTAAAGGATTTCCCACAAGTTTTTAAACAGTTTACTGCATAGTCTCCTAAGTTGCCTTATTTTTATGGCCTGACCAAGGTTCATAAGCCTAATGTTCCTTTACGACCTATCATTTCTAATACTGGGAGCGTTAATTATTGTTTGGACAAATAAGAACCTTTCCTTCTTTTAATAGGTAATATTTCTTATGCCTATATTAAAATTTCTTAGGATTTTATAGTTAAAAAACTAGTAATATTAGTTTAGTGAATAAAAAAATGATTAGTTTCGATGTTGTTTCTCCTTTTACTAAGGTTCCTATCGAAACAACTTTGTCTTGTCTGGAGGAGTTCCTTCTGGAAAATAATATCCACATAGTTTTACTTATCCCCCCTTTTTTTAAAAGTAGCAGAGCTCTTCATTTATGGAGCTCTTCGAAAGAAAGTTTCTTCCTGAGATCCTTGATCCTACTGTTTCTTGGTATATTGGTGTTGACGACATCTTTGTTCTACTTCCGTTGGATTCTGATCCTAATCACAAACTCGATCGGTTGAATAATATTTTGCCCTCCATCAAGTTTACCGTTGATGCCGGACCAAAATCAAAAATCTCCTTCTTGGACGTTCAAATTATTAGATTTTTTAGTAATAAACCTGCTTTCACTGTGTTCAGAAAAGCTAATCACTCCAGTGTATACGTCCACTGGTTCTCCTTACATAGTATACTCGTTGCCACGAAAAAGGTATTTTTATGGGTATGTTCTTGAGAGCTCTCAGGATCTGCAGCCCTTCCTATTTAGAATCCGATCTTTACTACATTAAAGAGTCTTTTAAAAAGTTGGGTTATTCCCCCCCCCCTCCCCATTTTTATCGAAAAATCTCTTACTTCTGCTGAGAAGAACTTCTATAGCAATATTACTAACGTTGTTTTAGAGGTGTCCTGGTGATCCCGTTTAACGCTGAGTCGCTTCGGGATAGTGTTCGTCCCTTCACCTGGCCTCACAGATCTCCTGTTTTACCCGTGGTTTCTTGCAAAAAATCAACTATCAAATTGTTCCTCCAATTTTGGAGTTTACCAAATTCCATGCAGGGATTGTCCTAAAAGTTACATAGGTAAAACTAGTGATTTTAAAAGACGGCTCTACCAACATAAATACAGTCTGAACACGGCAGATGATAACTTGGCCTTGCACCAACAGCGTTTCGATTGAGACTATAATATAGATATGAATAAGGCTTAATTACTTTTAACTATCAATAATAACGAAAAAAAAAAACTTACTGAATCTTACTGAATAAGAAATCCAGGTAATTTTAATATTAGAGAGAACTTTTCGCTTGATTTTGTCATTAATTTTTGTCTTTCATAATCACCTGTTCTTCAGAACATTTTGCGCTGTTTTGAGTTGCCAGAGGCATAACGATTCTTTTAGAAACTTAATTTTGTACACTTTTACTTTTAATGTCCTCCATCGCCTGAAAGAAGATGATTGCTTCTCTCGAAATGCTTCGTAATTTTTAGTATTTTTTGTTTTATCTTTTAAATTTTTCGGATTTTAACTATTTTATTACTTTTTTGCATTTACTTTTTACACTTTTATTTGGTAAATCTCTAGGAGCGCTCCATTTTTCAATATTAAACATACACTCATAAAACATATACCATTTGAAAGCTCACATTTTTCTGAGTCTAAAAATGTAGTAATGCAAAAGTATCAATAGCAAATAAAAAGTAACTAGGTTTAAATATAAAACCCTACACCGATCAATTTGTGATGCGTGATCTTTACGGGAACTCCGCCCCCGTACCTCCGAGACCTAAATTATACAAATGATAATGTAATAACATATTCATGTTAGGTTAGGTTAACGTAACAATTACCAAAAATACCATCTTACAACACAGCCTGAAGATTTATAACTTAGCCAACCTTTATAATGTAGTTAATAACGTCACGCGTCAAACAATTAATTAAATCTAGTTACTTTTTATTTGCTATTGATACTTTTGGATTACTACATTTTTAGACTCGGAAAAATGTGAGCTTTCAAATGGTATCTGTTTTATGAGTGTATGTTTAATATTGAAAAATGGAGCGCTCCTAGAGATTATCCGTTTATTTTTTTAACATTATATATACTGTGTGTATATATATATATATATATATATATATGTGTGTGTGTGTGTGTGTGTGTGTGTGTGTGGTAAACACGCAATACAGAACAGAAAATTTATATTATATGATTGGATTCTACTTAAGAGCTATTAGAATATGTAGTGAGGAGTATCTGGTGAATGAATTTGAAAACATCAGGGAAGCGTTTGGAAAGTTAGGTTATCCCCAAGGATTAATAGTTAAACTAAAGAAAAAAGCAATTAATATATCAGAACGGCGTGGAGGTGAGACTGAAAATAATGTAGCTAAAGAGTATATAATGGTTCCGCATTCAAGAGGAGCCCAAATTATCGATAAATTCCTTTGAGGAGCGGGAGTTTATTTAGTCAATTCTTTGGGGATAAAGATAGGCGATATGGTGAGGACGAAACAAAATGAGTGTATTAAAGAACGTAGTGTAGTTTACGAGATTCCATGTAATGGCTGCTCTGCCGTTTATTATGGGGAGTCAGGGCGCGGCTTAGCCAAAAGACTATATGGACATAGAGTAGACACGCGTCTACATCGAACATCTAACTCACTCGTCTTGCACGCAGGTAGGTACGGACACCTGCCAAACTGGCAAGAAGCTAAGATCATTCATAAAGGACTAGATAAGGGGATGAGGAAAGCAATTGAAGCTGCTTATATAACGTCAGGAAACGTGGTAAATCATAGAGACGGATATATGTGTTTAGCCAAATTAACGAGAAAAATCATGATGAAGTTAGCAGAAAGGGGTGGGGCCAAGGAGTATCAACAGTAACCAGCCAATCGGGTGAAGCCACGAATGTTCGTCCAGTAGGTTTGGAAAAGATCGTCTGCATTTAAAAATTGCGTGTTTAACTCATGTTGTCATTCTGTGTGAGCAAGGCTTTGTGCCGAAACATAACGGAATATAACTCCATCTCTTATCTCTGTCTTTTTCTACCACCCTCAAACCGCTTATATATGATAATTTGAAAAAATTCCCTTTTAACTTCTCTGTGATGGGCATTGTATCTAAGATGAATTATGAAACTTACGTATGCACAGTTATATAACTCACGTTGAATGAATAATTAACGAGATGCTTCAATTCTACTCAAATATTTTCTGTTTTGACATCACAGTTTAGGGAAATAGTGTCAGTATAGCAATTATTCTAGCCTAAAAGCAATCATTTGAAATTATAAGTGATTTTTATCGTCCAATTCCTATTTAACTTAATAGCTACTTCATATACATATACTGAAGCTAAAGTTTTTTCATATATATATATATATTTCATTAGTGATGCACCGGAGCTCCA
Source organism: Bathynomus jamesi (assembly GCA_023014485.1). NCBI lineage: Eukaryota > Metazoa > Arthropoda > Malacostraca > Isopoda > Cirolanidae > Bathynomus > Bathynomus jamesi. Next base: position 845,271 of record JAJOZX010001408.1, on the reverse strand, counting down.
GCTCCGGCCGAGCAGGAGTTCCGGCCATTTTAGAAAACCTCCTGCTCCTGCCGGAGGTCTCACTAAACGCCGGAGGTGCCAAGTACACCAAACTCAATTCTGACAACTTTTAGTTTTAATTCTATAAAACTATAAAACCTCATTTCTGCACCTATCCGAATATTTCAGTTCTCAGATTTCTAACAATTACTTGGATGGGATCATTGTGATATATTTCTTCTTTCCCTAATTACAAGGCAGTAAAACATAGGAACTACTACTACTACTAATCACTGTAATCAGTAATCACTCTCTTAGGCCTACACAGACTAAATGTTAAATTATCCACAATTTTCTATGTCCTTATCGTAGGTTAAAAAAAAAGTGGGGGTCAATCCCAGAATAGGCACCTGATGTACCTCAATCCCAGATGAAGCACCTGCGTTCAACCTCAATCCCAGAATAACCTTGCAAGGAATTAAATAAAAAAACCTGATGATTACAAAATTTATTGTTTATACAAAGTTTATTACAAATGTAATAAAGGCAAAGTTATAAAAGGTTTAAAGTGGTTTAATGAATAAAGAAAAATTTTAGATATTATAAATTCCTGCAATATGAGCCCGAATGTTTCTGAATCCATCTGAAGCAAATCTATCTTGCCACATAAATTGGTATAGATATAGGTTAGGTTAGGTTAGGTTAGGTTAGAGTTGATTTTTTCAAATATTGATAAAAACAATGAAATTATCGTGACCGAACAGCTCATACCAGGACAACACATACCCGGACAACTCAGACCCGGTCAACTCAGACCCGGACAACTCATACCTAGGACAACTCATACCTAGGACAACTCATACTCTCTTCAACAATTACCACTCCAATGTTGATCTTTTCATCTATATCCACCCCGAAAGTTTAAACTCTGCAAATTAACCAAAATAAGATAAGAAAACAATAACAACAAATTTATTATTTATTGCAAACATATAATAAATAGAGAACCATTATTTACATAAGATAAAATTTGAATGCCCGGTTAGGTCAACTGTACGCCCTTGACGATTGGTTAGGTTTAGTCGTGATGTTTTCGTTAGTTTTAACGAAAATATCACGACTAAACCTAACCAATCGTCAAGGGCGTACAGTTGACCTAACTGGGCATTCAATGAACCCAATGGTTCCCTGAGTTTTTTATGATACACACAGACCGTGCATGGAACAAGGAACTCTTCTGGGATAATTAAATCCACTATAGTCCGAATAGGTAATGGTAAATGACAAATACCATAGTTTTTCTTTTTCATGATGCAAGCCCGACGTGGGCAACGGGTCTCTCGCAAAGAGGTCCCATAAATATAGCTTCCCTCACCAGTTATCTGCAAAGCAGACAGGATCCAGCTTTGGGACATGGATCTAGGGTTTAAAGCAGCCTAGCCCCACTACATTTAGAACCTCAATATAAGTAAAAGACTCGTTGCCCCTTTTTCTTTGATTTATTCAATCCGACGTGAATGCAACGAGTCTTTTACTTATATTGAGGTTCTAAATGTAGTGGGGCTAGGCTGCTTTAAACCCTAGATCCATGTCCCAAAGCTGGATCCTGTCTGCTTTGCAGATAGCTGGTGAGGGAAGCTATATCTATGGGACCTCTTTGCGAGAGACCCGTTGCCCACGTCGGGCTTGCATCATGAAAAAGAAAAACTATGGTATTTGTCATTTACCATTACTTATTCAGACTATAGTGGATTTAATTATCCCAGAAGAGTTCCTTGTTCCATGCACGGTCTGTGTGTATCATATATATATATACTGTATATAACTTGCATGAATTTTAAATGTTTAAATTTAATTTTTAATTTTACAAAATAAATGTTTTCATTTCAAATGTTTTCATTAATAACTTGCATGAATTTTAAATGTTTAAATTTAATTTTTAATTTTACAAAATAAATGTTTTCATTAATTTTTCATTTTTTTTCTGGTCCTATGTATGAGTTGTCCTAGGTATGAGTTGTCCTAGGTATGAGTTGTCCTAGGGTATGAGTTGTCCGGGTATGAGTTGTCTGGGTATGAGTTGTCCTGGTATGAGCTGTCCTGGTATGAACTGTCCTAGAACCTGAAATTATATCTCTAAAAACTGTTTATATTTTTTTCTCCTCAATCCCAGATTAAGCACCTGTGTTTTGCCTCAATCCCAGATTAAGCACCTAAAAATGATTTCAGGTGCCTATTCTGGGATTGATCCAAAAAGTGAAAACGTTTACTTTTTCATTTTGCAGGAGTGACTGTAATAATAATTTATTTTATGAGTGATCAGTGATTGTATTAATAATTGATTTGATATAGGCTACTTTACTCAGCATTCAGCAAGACATCATAACCTGAGGATATTCTGTTCAATGGGAATTTTTAGAGAAATTAGCACACACAAAGCATAGAAAGTCGACTTTTATAAAGTTTAAGTTATTAAAGACTGCCTCCGGTGCATCACTATATTTCATCCAAATGCCACTGTTAAGGCAGCACTAATGTCATTTCTATATGTAATCGAGTCTCTTGCCTAGCGATACCTTCCCAAACGTCTTCCTGAACTAGCTCTTTTTAACTTTGATAAGATTTACTGCATTTTGGATGGTGCCCCGAACACGAAGAGCGTCATTGTAAGAAGCAAAAAATTACAATCGAGTTAAGGACGACATTTTACGTTAAAGAAATAAAATATGGCTCTTGAAAGGAACGCACCTGCATGGGAAGGTGAACCTGCAACTTTTTCTGACTCACTTACTACCCCTTGCATGAGAAAATAGTATATACTCACTAGAGTCGCCAGCGTCCGTAGCTCAGTGGGTAACACCATTTCTCTATAAGCGAAGACACCAAGGTTGAGAATTTGATTCTCAGTGGTGCTGGTTAATGATGATCCTAGAGTTAACGCAATGGACCGCATTCGTCTGGCCTGAGTGATGTACCAGTCTCCGTCCTTCCTCATGCACTCATTGTTATTATTCACTATTCTGTAAATTTTTACGTGTCTCTATGGGTCCTTTAGAGATGTTCCTATGGCAACACCTCAAAACTGCTAACCACTACATCATATTTCCCCGAGAGACTTCACATAGCCTTTTACACCCGGCTCATCAGGGATTGTCCCAGATATATATATATATATGTTACACACAGACCATGCATGGAACACGGTCTGTGTGTAACATAAAAGTTCCTCAGGGGACCATTCTGAGTTGTAGTGTGTGTGATATATATATATATGTGTGTGTGTGTGTGTATATATATATACACACACTCCACTTCTCTTGAGTGAAGAAAACGGTTCCTTGGTGGTTAATTAAAATAGTACAATGTAACACTATTTCGACCAAATATACTGTAACCTTTTCGGAACTGGATTCCACTTTGTAAGCTTTACTTTGTAATTTTAACCCTTTCAAATAGCCATTTATAATAATGAAAGGATATGAAAGTGTCGTATAAATTAACAAACACTATTTAATATGATTCAAGCATTAAAATGAGTAGACGAGAGTATAATACCAGAGTAACTTAGTCTCAATATTAATAGGTAAACTGTGATAAAAAGAACTTATCAGAAGTAGCTTTTTCAGAGAGAAAACTTTACTATGGATTATGAGCAGTTTGAGCACCGCTTTTATGGGTCTTTCTTCTCGATTTCAAATTTTTTGTTTTAATGAATAATTCTTTATTTGTAAAATACATTTTTTTTTTTTAATTTTTAAATTTTTGTTGTTACGGTAATTTTAACATAAAATAAATAAATGTGAAATTGGACTATTTATTTTATTTAACTTGGCCCTTAAGCTTTAGGCTTTACTGGGCTCTCAATTAAAAACATCGCTTCAGAGATAGTTATGATTAATAATAGCTATATACTTGATTCAGAATTGAGAATGTTTCTCTCATTCTTAGAAATGACTCGCTGTTTTAGTAAAATATTATGCTAATTATATCGTTTTTTAAAATGACATCTTAGATGGAGTGGTGCCTTCAACTGTATGTTGGGAATGTGTTGTTATTCCCACGGAAACATTTCATGAAATACAAACGGTGAATGAGCCCATCGAATGTATATACACCAGCGCTTTTAATTGAGTAACACCGTTTCCCTGTAGACGAAGTGAAGACACTCAGGTCAGGGTTCGACTCCCGATGGTGCTGATGATAATACAGGAATTGTCACAATGAGCTGCATTAGTTGGCCTAAGCGTTTTGCCACTTTCTGGCCCTCTTGGCTGATTATTATTATTATTATTATTATTATTATTATTATTATTATACTGTCTTCGGTCCCTCTCTCTCCGACGCAATGTTGTCTCACTCTTTACTATCACTATTATAACGGACACTGCTCTTCTGAACTCTCTAACTGCATGCCTCCTCCTTTAAGGAGAGCACGCAGCACTAGACTTTCGACTCATTCTCATTCCTTTTCTGTCCAACTCTAACGCAAGGGTTAATCGGTATTCGTAGTCTTTCATCTACTCAACCGGTCAACCCTGAAACAATCTTCCTCTATCCCTTTTTCCCCCTGTCTATGACCTCCAATCTTTCAAACGCAGAGTATCCAAGCATCTCGAAACCCTGGACTTTGATTTTGGCTCTTTTCTTCTTTGGGGGTGGCGACACGGTGGCGTTTTTGCAGGCATTCGCCTTTGTCCCCTCCTTCCTTCATAAATATATATATACACAGGGTGAGTCTTAAATGTGTTTCATAAATAACAAGGTGTATTCTTGAGACAAAAGTAAAGAAAAAAAACATATAAATATAGGTCGAGAAATCCGTAGGTTTCGAGCTATAGCAAGCGACAGAAAAATGAAACTCCGAAAGAGTTTTTTATATTTCATGCAAATACAGTGTGATACATTTGCTTCTTTAATATGAGTGAGTATGAACAAGTGAGGGGATGGTGGTTAGCGGTAGTTTACGATGAAGGGGGTAGAGTGAGAGAGAGAGAGAGAGAGAGAGAGAAGAGGGGAGTGTGTGGTGAAATGAGGCGGGCTGGTCGGCTTAAGCCGGCGAGTACTTCTACCTCAATTTCGAACATTTACTATAATGAAGCAAATGTATCACACTGGTATTTGCATAAAATGTAAGAAATCTTTAGGAGTTTCATTTTTCTGTAGCGTGCTGTAGCTCGAAACCTACGGGTTTCTCAACCTATGTTTATATGGTCTTTTTTCTTTACTTTTGTCTCAAGAATACACCCTGCGGTTTATGAAACACATTTATGAATCACCCTGTATACCTTTCCTTTCAATCTTTCAGGAGTTCCGTGAAATGAGTCCCCATTTCATGGAGTTCAGGCTAGTTGTCCCTCCTCTTGAGTTGTCTTGGTGAAGTAAGGAGTTTATTTCTTACTCTCTCCACTTCACATAGCCAAGTACTTCCGGCTCATCTGGAATTGTTCTGAGACAGGCTTCTAGTCTGTTTTGAACATATCCACCGCTACACTATTCTGTTCCTTAGGTTCTTGGGCAGCTGGTTGAACAGTCTTGGTCCTCTCACAACAAAACTATTTTCCTTCAGGGGTGAGGATGTTCCCTGTCTAGCCTTTAATTTGAGAATACGGCACATTCTTCCTTTTCTACTTTCCACTGTTGTTTGAGTGTTTATAGGGTTCAAAGTAATATTAGGGACTAGTTCCTCCATTATTTTTCAAGTGTAAATAATGGTGTCTCTCTCTCTCCTTCTTTTCAGTGAATATAAATTTAATTCACGTAACTTTTCCCAGTAATTTAGTTCTTTGCATCCATTGACCTTGGTTGTGAAGCTTCTCTGAATCCCTTCTAGTTGACTAATGTCTTCGTTTTTATATGGAGATGTTAAGACCAAGCAATACTCCAATTTGGGTATGATTAATGTTTTCAATAGAGGAAGCATTATATTCCTATCCCTTCGTTTAAAGGTTCTCAGTATCTGCCCAGTTATTCTTTTTGCCCTGTTTACTACTATCTTATTTTGTGCTTCAAATTTCGTGGCATCAGTCATTACAACTCCTAAATCTTTTGCTTTAGAGTTTTCCTAAATTTACTGTCCATTTTGGGTATTGTATTCCATGGATTTTAGGTCCTCCTTTCTTCCAACCGTTAAGAGTTGAAATTTCTCGGTATTAAATTTCATATTATAGCCTTCAGACCAGTTGTAGATTCTGTTCAGGTCCGTTTGTAGAGATCCTGTATCCTCTATGTTCCTTATTTTCCTATTAATTTTTGTATCATCATGTTACTGTGTTGTTACTGGTAACTTCCTCATTTACAGTATATCAGTTAGCATCATTATGAAGAGTAATGGAGTTAATGCTGTTCCTTCTGGTACTGAGCTAAGAACCTCTGACTCTGATTAAGATAGTCTTTGAACTGTAACGACTTGCTGCCGCTCACTAAGGAAATTATATACCCATATTCCTAAATTTCCTGTTATTCCCATATATTTCAGTTTATGTGCTATATTTATATGGTTACAGTTGTCGAACGCCTTGGTAGTCTGTGTATATCACATCATAGTTTTCATTGTTTTTGAGTGCATCAACAATTTTGCTAGTGTTCAATTAGTTGTGATAGGCATGATCTTCCTGATCGGAATCCATGTTGGTTATCATTTAACTTTTTCTTTAAAATATTTTGGGGAGATGAGATGTAAGCGACACTGGCCTATAGTTTTTAGTCTCTGATCGATCTCCTCCTTTATATATTGGGACTTTGTTCGCTCTCTTCAGGATGCTCGGTATTTCTCCCGTGTCTGGTGATCGTCTCCATAATAAGGACTTAGCAATTTCATTCTTGCAGTTTTTGATTCCCTCTAGTTTGTGTGGTATCATCTGTTGTGAAGTCAAAATTCGCCATACTTTCCCCTTGTAATTCGCCTTCAAAGAACGCGTTTCTATCGCATATTGGTTTATCAGTTTTAGGGATAGCGAAAGATGATTCATACTGAGCTTTTAATATTTTCATTCTCCAAAGCTGCGATAGACGTGATTTTTCGTCTTACTTTTTACAAAAATATAAAAGTATTTTGAGTTAACCTTTATCGTTTCTATAGCGTCTTCTTCTTTCCTTGTATGGTTCTCAATTATACCCTGTATGACGCAATCTATACTCTCCAGTTTATTATTTAATATCTTTCTGATGTTGTTTCCTTTGCAGTTTCTTAATTTTACTGCCACTCTTTTTCTCTTGCGTAACAGTGACCTCTTTTGTCTCTCAAACCTACTTCGTTTTCCTCTTTGTATTTTTTTTTTTAGGGAGGACGTCTTTCCAGATTTTCTAGCGTCTTCTCTTCTAAGGTTATTAGCATCTCTTCTGCTGATAGCATCTTTGCTGATAGCATCTCTTCATGGTGATTGCAATACCTTCCCAATTTTTTGCCTTGTAGTGAAAATTAAAAATTTCGAATTTACCTCTTTCTATAGCGAGCGTTCTTTCCTTCCCTGCTGCTTTTATATTGGTTATTTCAATCTAATCTGATATTATAGTTGGGGATATTTCTGTTATCAATTAGGTTGCTGTTGTTTGTGAATACCAAATCTAGGCAGTTGTTTTTCTTACACTTTCCGTTATTTTTTGTTAACATAAATTCATAAGTACCTATAGTCATTTCTGCCATATGTTTTTCGTGTGTATAAATAACGCATCCTTCTTTTCGTCTTTACTGTTCTGTCGGCTCGAAATATGTTATAGTTGCCAATTTTGTATTACAGTTTTCACAGTTCGTCTGGCAGTCCTTCAGATGAGTTTCCTTTAGGCATGTAAAGTCTGATCTTGTTTCTTGCATGAGTCCTTTCAGATATGTGACTTTGTCCATGGAATGGTTTGATTTTAGGCCCTGTATGTTGGCTAGGATTATTTTTATCTTTTCATTTTCAGTTTCTTCTTTATGCAGTTCAGATTCGTTATCCCTTGGTGGTGCATGTTTCGTTGCCCTATGATCCTCCGGGAATTTGTCCTTCTTTAGCTATTTCGATACATGTTGTCCCGATATTGTATGTAATTTCTTTCTGCATTTATTCTGTACGACTCTCAGAGCTCCGTATTTGTCAACTGGCTTTGTATTTGTTGAATGGTATTTAGTAGCTGAATTGTGTTGGCTACATCTAAAAAAATTGGTAACCCTGTTTGCTGATGGGTTTGGCTGCTCAAGTGTCGTGTTCTTTAGGGTGGAGGTGGGGGGGGGGGAGGCAACGGCATTTTTGCCCGTACTTGCATCTCTCGTATTTTGCACAAATTTTGCAGCTACTAAGGTGATGGAACTTGCAGTTTTTTTCAAATTTACAATATCCATTTTGTAATGGGAGTTACGTAAAGTGAGATGTGCATAGATGCATTGCCCATCCCTGTATCTGCAATGCTCTTTTGCAAAATATTCGCATTCGATATTTTCTACGTTTTTAGTTTTTATAGTCCTTTTATCATTATCTTCGTTTGATAGTTTCACTACATCACAGATTGTACTTGTTTCTTTTCTTTCTTCTACAATAGTGTCTTCTTTTCGTGTTATCTTTCCATTTGTTTCTCGCTCATCCACACCGATTTCCTTCGGAACGTTCTGGTCATCATTTCCTCCCATTATTCTCTCCTTCTCTATCGCATTCATACTCGTATTTTCCATTTCTTTAAATATAGCAAACAAGTTTACAATCTCCGTTCATGAGTCACAGAAATTTGATGCCCGTAATTTGTTTCGCGTTCGATACAAGGGATATTTTCCTTTCGTCCCAATTCATACAATTAAAGTTGTAAAATTTTTGACAAAAATCACACCTGATTGCTTCGTTTTCAGTTGTTGCTAGATTACGTAAGTTGCAAATTAGGTGAGAATTTGGACTCATGGCCATGTTATTTATTACTGTAATCGCTCAGTACACAATTTTTTTTCCTTTCTTTTCGTTTGGGTGGGAATCAGTCACGACGGTTTGGTTTTATGACTTTTTTCCGACCTTGTTCTTAACTTTTCTCAGATGACTACCGTATTTCGATTGAATATATATTTTAAGTTGAGATAATTTGTGTAAACAATATTGCACTTTTTTTACATTCAATGAATTTCACTTTATAATTTATATACACAGATTTACTGACACTTTATACACTTTCGGGTGTAGACCAGTGGCGGACCTACATTTTTGGGACCCTGAAGCTTGAACTGTTATGGGGGCCCCTTCGCAACCAGCAACAATAGGGCAACATCCAACAAGGTTCAAAGGGCCTTGCTGCCCTTGCCCTTGAATGGATTCTGGCGAGCTCAGCGAGCCCATACAGCTGGGGGTTCGGGCGCTGCAAGCCCCCGAGAAAATGTTGAAATTTGACCAATTATCACTGGGCAACAAAAAACATTTTTTTTTGTGTCCCAAGAATGAAAATACCTTATTCTTATAGTATTTTCTGTGCTGAATCCAAATAAGTTTGTAAAATTTCTCTATCAGGTCTGGTTTTTGTGTGACATGCAATTTAATTTTTAAAAACCCATATAGTTACATACTTATTAAAATATGATCGAAAAGACATACCTGTAGTTTAAAAAGTAGCTTGTTTTGATTTTCTGCTGTGCTTTGCCTCAGGCATGTCTCTCTTAAGAGTCCAGCAATAGTCAGCCAGCATACTGGGGCTCCATTTGCCTTGGTAACGGTTTTCCATGGCAGAAATATCCTGATGAAAACGCTCACCATGTTCGTCGCTTACCGCACCCAGGTTTTCCGGAAAAAAGTCCAAGTGAGAGTCCAAGAAATGAACCTTTAATGACATATTGCACCCCATTGCTTGGTAAGACTTAAGAAGATCTCCTACTATTTCAGGATAGTTTTCGGCCTTGTGATTTCCCAAAAAATTTGTGCAAACACTTTTGAAACTCTGCCACGCAGCTTTCTCAACTTCATTCAACTCTCCTTCAAATTTCTCATCTCTTAACAATTCTCTGATCTGAGGGCCTACAAAAATGCCTTCTTTAATCTTGGCATCACTGATCCGGGAAACTTATTTCTCAAGTATGTGAATCCTGTTTGCGCTTTATCCATCGCTTTAACAAAGTTTTTCATAAGTCCAAGCTTGATATGCAAAGGAGGAAGGTACACTTTCTCAGGGTCAACAAGTGAACTATTCACAACATTTTTCTTGCCTGGAACAAGTGAGGTGCGTTTTGGCCAATCCTTCTTAACGTAGTGGTTTTGCTTGTCCCTACTGTCCCACTCACATAAAAAACAACAGTACTTGGTGTAACCTAGCTGCAACCCTAGCAAAAGTGCAATGACCTTCAGATCTCCACAGATATTCCACTTATATTTCTGATACTGAAACTTTTCTAAAAGCAACTTCATGTTGTCGTATGACTCTTTCATGTTTGCAGCATGTGCAATAGGTACAGAAGGAAATTTATTTCCGTTGTGAAGAAGGACTGCTTTCAAGCTGACTTTTGAGGAGTCAATGAACAATCGCCACTCATCCACGTATGAGAGAACCATTCTTTGAATTTATCATGGCGGCTGCGGAAAAAACAAACTTTAGTGTCACGTTGCAGTAGATTCCAACCCTTTAATCTTGAACCTAAAAGTTCAGCCTGCTTCTTAGATAATTTCAAATCACGAACTAGGTCATTTAGATCTCCTTGTGACAGTAAATGTGGTTCATTGGAGGAACAGGTAGCCTGGAATGTTGGATCAGAAATGTCTTCATCTTTTTCCTCGTGATATGCTACAGCTACGTTTGATTCCTCATCACTTAAACTTACATGTTCAGGAGGATTTGGTACTGGAAGTTGAGCACTGTGGGGAACTGGTCTCATTGCAGACGGTAGATTAGGGTATTTCATAAGGCTCTTTGTGTTTGAAGTGATCCCCTTTGTATTTACCAGGCAGAAATAGCAGTCTGTTGTGTGATCTTTGGGTTCCCTCCAAATCATTGGAATAGCAAATGGCATGTGACGTGAACCGTTTAGCCATCCTGTAAGTAGTCTTACACATGTCACACAACAAATGTGAGGGGCCCAACTCTTGTCCTGATCGCCTACTTTACATCCGAAATAAAGTTCATAGCATTTTTTTACTAATGGTGTAAAGTTACGTTTCTGGGATTTTAAAGTTAGATCACCACATACATAACAAAAAGAATTAGGATGATTCAGACAGTTCCGCGGCATTACAAAACATCTATATGAATACAACACTGGTGTAAAATTAACAAGAAGCAACAGACACTAGCTGTTAACACTGTGACATTTACAAGCAGACTGACTTGGAGCTGCTCTACACCCAGAAACTAGGCTCATGTCTGAACAGGTACAAACATGTTTCAACCTGCACAGTCTGCTGCTCCGACCAAATTTATCCTGCCAGCATTATCAGAACTTTCTCCCCAAAGGAATAAATTGTACTAATTTTACAGAAAAATTAATACAACATATATATTAATATTAATGTATTTTATTATAGTTATATTAATTAATATAATATATTATTATATTTATTATTTTTATAATGTTTTATATTATAATATTGTTATATACTTAATTATATATAATATGTTATTATTTTTTTATCCGGTGATCATGCTAAATGAGGAAAAAATGAACATAGCGTCACAAGTAAACTAAGCCTGATAGAAAAAATCTGATTTCATATTTAAATTCAGCATGAAAAAGTACACTTAGAACACCCATCAAAACCCTTGTGACAAAATTGTTGTTGACCAGTGTTACAGGGGCATTTTGAGGCCATATGAAATGGGTATTAGAGCATATTCTAAGGTCAATATTAAGTACTTCAACCCATTGGCTTATGATTCTATCACTAAAATAGCCTTATTTTAATAACAAACACTTAAAAAAACTCTATCGATTTTGTTGAAAAATTCACTCATTAAAAAAAAGTTGCTTCAGGGCCCCTCCTGGATTAGGGGCCCTGAAGCTTAAGCTTCATTAGTTTCATAGTAGATCCGCCACTGGTGTAGACAGAATAAACCGCCGAGAAGTTATTCCCTTCTTATTTTCATATTAATGTAGAAAGGAAACACAGTGTCCATTCCCCACGAAGTATAAACAAACTATACATATATATACAGGGGTGGGAGAAAAGTCTTTAAGGATTTTATACATGCAACCATTTAATTAACAACATTATACAAATAAGTGAAAATAAAAACCCACTCTAATAGACAGAGGGGCGTCGAAACTGTTGTGGAAATAAACTCTGTCTATTAGAGTGGGTTTTTATTTTCATATTTTGACCTTCACGTAGAAAAAAGTGAAGTTTTTTGCATATACAAATAAGTGTTGAAATGATGAAACAAAAAGTCTCTAAGAATTTTATTCATACAAATATTTTGTTAAATTGTAATTTAATCAAAGAGTTATCCATCCGCTATCATACATCTGTGGATTCTCTCTGTGAAACTCTTCATTCTGAACATATCGAGTGGGATCCTCTTCAGTTGTTGTTGTTGTTGTTGTTTAGTCGATCAGCCCACCCTGATCGAGCAAGCCGGCGGCACGCAGGTAACCGATCGCCCTCTTCGGAGTGGACCAGAGGTTCAGCGCACTAGTGATGTTGTGTTGTGTTCGTTGTTGTGCTAGAGCGGTACAGTCTGTCATAATGTATTCCATTGTTTGTGGTGTGTCCTGGCACAGGTGGCAGGTGTCGTCTGTGGAGTTATCTAGTCTGTGTTTATATGTCCGTAAGTTGGGGTGATGTCCACATCGGAATCGTGCTAAGTTAACTCGATCCGATCTGCTCAGGCTGATCTCTGACCTGTTAATGGGCGGCGGCTTCGCACCTAGGACCGCATTCGGACCGAGTCGTGTCAGTGCTTTGTGGGTTAGGTGTGTGTGTCTGTGTTTTCTGTACTGTGTGATGTTTGTGGGGCGTGGTATGGAATGGAGTATTTGGTTATAATGTCTCTCTGGTGTTACCTTAATGGTGCGAGGTGTCGGTGCATGATTGTACATGTAGTGGCAAGGGTGTTGTGGGTTAGTTGTCGCTGCTGCCATGAATTGTGTTCCCCTCATGTCTAAATGTTCCCTAACTTTCAGCATTTTTGTTTCTGTGTGCAGGTGTTCTATTGGTGTTGTTTAGGTGCATCCTGTAATGATACGAAGTGCGTTGTTTTGTATTGTCTGTAAGGTGTTTATGTGTGTGTTTGAGATAATGGGTGCCCAGCATGGGCTAGCATAGTCCATAACTGAGCGAATATATTGTTTGTATATGAGTGATGTTGTTTCCTGCTGGTATCCAAAGTTTGTGCTGTAGTACCCTAAGCATGTTAAGTCTTGCCGTACATTTGTTTTTAATGTCCTGAATGTGGTTTGCAAAAGATAATGATGTGTTGTATGTGACCCCAAGTATTTTGGTCCTGTGAGTGTGTGGAATGTTGATGTTATTTAGCGTAAGCTGTGGAGTTACCTGGTGTTATTTTGTGATGCTTGTAAGCAAGGTGATGGTTGATTTTGTGGGCGCTACTTTGAGTCTATTGTGTGTGAGCCAGTCTTGTATACTCTTTATGTATGTTTGTAGGTTATTTGTAGCGGTGTCGATGTTGTTGTGGGTGGATGTTAGAGTGATGTCATCTGCATATGATGATAAGGTAAGTTTGTTATCTATGGGTTTTGGAATGTCATGCATGTATAAATTCAACAGTGCTGGTGAGAGAACAGAGCCTTGAGGGACCCGGTTCGGAAAAAGCTTGTTTTTGGATGACTTGCCATTAAATGTGACACGCGAGTATCTTCCTGAAAGATAGTTGCTCAGTAAGGTAGGTTGATTTTCCGCATTTTTTAGATATCGACTTTGGACTAGTCGAGATAGTCAGGGCTTAATATGATAATAACTGACAAAACATTTCAGATCCCTAGCTTTAACCGTTTTTTGAGGAAACCGTTTCAAAAATCGTCAAAAAATCGTACCGAAAAATACGCATTTTCGCAATTTTCGGCCGAAAAAAACATGCTATTTTCATAAAAAAATCCTGAAAAAAGTTACAATTTTATTGAAAAAAAGTAAAAAAAACATGTACAGAGTCAAATAGACACATTTAGATCCCAAGATCATCATAATTTTCACTGTAAGAGCCCTTAGAAGCAAAGGAAGGCCTCATCTGGCGGCTTAGGGCTTTGGCCAGAATGTGCCTTGATTCGAGTCCATAAACAGTATGGGAAGCTTCAGATGTCAGCTTCACGGCCCTTTCAACACTCTGAGAATGTGAAGGCAGATCAGGCAGCTCCAGCTTGGTGCCATTCAACAATGCTTCTTTAAGCTCCTGGTCAGAAAAGTCTTCTGTGAGAGCAGGTTCACAGATGCCACTTTGAGAAAGGTTGATTAGTTCTGACCAGTGAGTAGCTTCAATGTTGATGGCTGTGATCTTCTTCAGCCTCTTCTTGGCTGGCTTCCCACTTCTGAAAGAATAATAATTAATTTATTTTTTATTCCAGTTTAAGATTTAATCCCTATTAGCAAAGCTGGGCACAAACCGTTCATCCGTTAATCGTTAATTAACGAAGTTAACTTTTTCGTTAACGATTTAACTTTTAAGTTAACTTTGAAAATCATTATCGGACTAATTAACTTCCGTTACATTTAACTTCCGTTAACTCAAGTCCGTTAACCCAAAAAATTCATAAATAAACAAGATCCAGGGGGAGGAACAAGCCTACCTTGGGACTCTGCTGCCAACAGTTGCTGCGACAATCTTCAGGCTTAAGGACTTGAAGTCCAAGGGCCTCGTCTACTGCAGCGCCTTGGTCGACGCACTTTTGGCAGGCATCGACAAAAGGTTTGGGCCCCTCCTGGAGGATGACGAATGCCAGCTGGCTGCTGCCTTCCATCCCAGGTTTCGCCTCATCTGGTTGGACAAGTATGACAACACCAAGGTCGCCAGGGTGAGGAAAAGCATGGAGGGTACAGTCGAGGAGGCCATGAAGCAGCAGTCCAACGAAGTGGGCAGCAACAACGAGGAGGAGGAGGAGGATGACTTCTTCAGTGCTGTCATCCAGACAAAAGAGAGCAGCAGAAGCCACAGGTCACTCAAGGGCAAGGCCCAGAACTTGGTCAAGACCTGACTGGAGACCAACTCCAAGGACTTGCTGACAGATGCTGCCTTCTTGGGTGAGCAAGTGTTGGTGGACTTGTTCATCAAGTTCAACACAGCCATCCCCTCCAGTGCTGCAGTGGAGCGTTTGTTCTCTATGGGCAAGGACATCCTGAGGGCCAAGAGATCATCCCTGTCTGATGAAAACTTTGATATGCTAATTTTCATGAAGGGCAACATGCATCTCATGGACAAAATGGAGAACGAGAAGAAGAGGGAAAATTAAATTATATATATATTGTGTTTTTTATTTTTTTTATAATAAAAGTTAACGTTAACAGTTATCTGTAACTTCCGTTACATGTTTAACGAATTAACGGATTAACGGTTAACGAAGTTAACTTTTTGGTTAACGGATTAGCGGTTAACGAAGTTAACTTTTTGGTTAACGGTGCCCACCACTGCCTATTAGTCTCAGAATTGCTGATTTAAATTAAACTTAAATTAAAAAAAAAAACCCGAGTTCTATAAATCCCCATAATCGAATTTTTTTCAGAAAGAAGGTAAGCTTATTTCCATTATCAGAGGGGAAGGGGGGAATTGGGATAAGAAAATGTGAAAAAAAAATCGATTATGGGGATTTATAGAACTCGGGCCTTTTTTTTATTAAATAAATCCCCATAATCAAATTTTTTTTTCACATTTTTTAAAATTAATAAATGCTTACCTGATGGACAGAATTTTCTTGAGAGCAGCTTCTCTCACTTCCAAGTCATCAGACTTCATCATGGAGTACAGCACATTCTCGGGCAGCAAGGCAAAAGCATTGTACTTCAGGTCCTTGAAAGCAACACCCTGGATTTCTTCAGACTGCTGCTTGATCCTCTGGATCATGTTGAAGATGTACAGCTGCTGATTGTGGAACTTGCTGTCCCTTTTGATCTCAAACCAACTGACTGCATACACTTCCACAATGAACTTGATGGCCTGGTAAAGCTTATCCTGTAGTTCTGGAGGGTAAGCACCTCTGGTCCACAGACACATCAATCTAATTGCCAAAATCAACCATCTTGCATGGTTTAATGGTCCAATTTTCCAGGCAGCAAATCTTGGGTTGACTTTGCCCCTGGAAATTCCAAGCACATACTCCAAAAGAAGCCTCTGGTCGCTACTGAGATCATTCAGTCTCTCCTCAGCAAATTCCATGTCATCCAGGGGGCCACTGAGTTTGTGAATTCCACTTGTGGCAGATCTTGGTAGTCAATTTCACAGAGTTTTCCCAGCGGACCAGTGAAAGCAGTGGGACTTTTGGTACTGCCATCAAGATGCTTGAAAACAGCTCTGAAAGGAAGCTCATTCTGATTGAGTGAACAGCCAATGGTGTGCAATTTCCGCTCAATTTTATTTTCCAGAGCTGTTACAAGGCCTCGTTCCCAGCCAGTGTTTGTATTTGTGTTGTCAAGGGGACAGCTTTCAGGGTATGAACACTGTTAAACTCCTCCAAGACACTAGCAACTTCTTCACCAAGAAGAACTCCAGTCGCACCTTTAATTGGGATGACTCTGTGAGTAAGCTATGTTCCACTTTCAGTTCCCGGCTCCTTTGTGAAAGTCAAATGGTGCTCTTGTCCCTTTCCCTTCTTCAGCTTAGTCTCCCCATTTTCATCCTTAACTTCTCTGTACAGCAAAGTGTCCTTGTCAACTTTCCCATCAACCCCAATACAGACTAACTTTTCCAGACCCTCATTGTGCTTTTCATCACTTTTCACTTTCATTCTAGCTTTTTCCCTGTCCATTTTCGATTTATCAACTATTATCTGTTTCACATCAAGGCCAGGCTTAAGCAGGTCCATAGCTTGTAAGTCCAGGAGGAAGGCATTAGCAAGACTTGCCTCAAGATTGGAAGAAACATCACCCCTGATCAGTTCCATGGCATATCTGGGGGTTTTCAAAAAGCTGTAACCTACACTTGGGTGCCTCCTTGGCTTGAACTCTTCAGCTTCACCACCAGATGGCTGAAATGAAAAAAAAAATAAATTACTAAAGCGAAAATGGGGGAAAATAGGGGAAAAAGTAGGGAAAAATATGGGTAAAAATCGACGAAAATGAGCGGAAATAAGAATAAATTACTTAAACTCTAAAATAAGAGATAAAATCCTGAAAAAAAAATTGATTATTAATTTCTATTACCAGGGGGGGGGAGGCAGATTACAGGAGGAAAATGCGGATATTTTTCAATTACAAGCATTGAATTTCCTTCCATTTAAAAGGCACCTAATCGCACCAAGTTAGGCCAGTTAAAAGTTAAAAAAATAATAGCATTACCTTCTTACTGGGAGGACAAGTGCAGATTATGTGCTGTGTTTGACAATTTTCTTTCTTGCACTTCACAGCATTGTCATCACAGGGACGAACAGGTAGCTTACAGGTACAAGCGGAAATGTCAAAAAGTTTATCCAGCTTTTCCTCCAGATTCTGCTCCTGGACTGTAGAAAGAGATTTCCTGTTTATCTCTTTTGCTTTCTTGAAGCACACTTTATCCACCAATTTCATTACATAATATTCCTCATACAGGGGCAGCCGCGGGTTCACTACCTGCCAGATCTCAATCACATCCTTTGCTATCATTTTAGCAATATCATAGTCTTTCAAGTCCGGGTGGCTGTTTTTGAGGAAATAACTGTACTGAATAACTTGGCGGAGGGTAGGAGGCTCTGTTTTATCCAAAGGGGAAGGCTGGCCACTGAATTTTTTGGCACTATCACTTCGAGTTAACACTGCAGACTTCCGTTTTTTACCCATTTTTATGAAATATCTGAAAATAAACACAATTAAATGAATGCATCATAAAATAACTTAATTTAATACACATTTTATAGGTAAATATCGTTAAAAAATACAAAATAATACACTAATAAACATCTATAATGCATTTACAATAAGTTTCAAGCATCGTTTTGTTAAAAAAGCCGAATTTTAATTGATTATTTTGATGAAATAAGGTCTGACATTTTGTTTGTTTACATTGCGCGAATGCCGCGCGCGCGATTTTACGCGTAAAATTCGGCAATTTTACAACTTAAAAATAATTAACAATCCTCAAAAAATACAATCATTTTCACAAATATGAGTTGGTGCAACGTTTTTTATACATTAATACCTTTCTATCTAGACTAGTCCAAGATCACAGTTCCAAAATCAACCTATCCTATAATGCTCAGCCACCTTTTGGTGTTATTGTGCATGTTTGTGTTGAGTATTTTGTTTATGAGAGGGAAGCGTGGGATAGCATCAAATGCTTTACTGATGTCTATTGTTGCTAATAGTGTACATTGAGCTGGTCGTCTGGAGTTGATGCCATCCATGATGTGCTGCGTGAGGTTAGTGAGTAATGTCGTGGTTGAGTGGTGAGGTCTGAATCCATGTTGAGTAGGCGATAGTGGTACGTGTGAGTTGGTCATTTGTAAGATTAGTCTTTCTGTTACTTTGGAAGGTGTGCATAGTAAAGTAATGGGTCTATACAGTAGGAAGCTGGTTCTGTTGGATTTTTGTTTGGTTTGAGTAGTGTAATAATTTTACCTTGTCTCCATATGTCAGGAATAATACAGTGTTGGTATGAATATGTGCTGATATTTGTGAGAGCTAGTATTCCTTGTGGGCTCAAGTGTTTAAGGTGTATGTTAGATATGTTGTTTGGTCCAGTAGCCTTCGAATTCTTAATGTTTTTGATGATCTTGGTAGTCTGGTCTGTATTGAAGGGTGTAATGGTCGTGTCGAGTCTGTAGGTTTTCTTGTCTGGCTGTTTGTCTGTCTGCGTGTTTCTGGTTGTTGTCTCTGTTTAAGTGACTTATCTTTGCGTAGTGATTAACTAGAATGTTAGCTTGTTGTGTGTATGTTGGGATATTATTTTGGCTGCGACAGATAGCCGCGTGTGAGGCGTGAATGCCGCTGTTGGAGTGGGTAATGCTGTTTATAGTCTTGTATAGCTTGGATGTATCTGTGGAGTGGTTTAGTGTTGCTATGAATTCCCTGAATGTTTCTGTTTGTTTTTCTTGTTGAGCTGTTGTATCTGCTGTTTTATGGCTTCTGTGTGGTGTTTGTGTGTTATGTTTGAGGTTGTTACGTTGCCTTATGAGGTGGGCTATTTCCCTAGTGTAATTTGGGTTGTATTTCCTAATGTTGTCCTTGGGTATGTATTTGTTTGCATTATTGATGATCTGATTAAATGTCTTGAGTGTTGTATTGATGTTTATGATGGGTGTGCAGTTTAATGTGGTGAAATGTTCCTCAGTCTGTATTTTGAACTGTTCCCAATCAGCTTTCTTGTAATTTCTGTAAGTGTGCCTAAGGCTGTTGGGGCAGAGTGTAGAATGTGTTGTAATGATGATGGGCAGGTGGTTTGATGACAGTTGTTTTTCTCTTCTCCAGTGTGTATGTGTTGCTAGTTGTTCATCTATTCTGCAGCCAAGGGCATTCACATTTGGATAGATGAAACCAGGAATGTAGAGTTTGTCACACAAATAAACCCAAAGCCATGAATCACATGGGGTAAATTAGGTGATCTTTCTGGTCACTCGATGGAACCTCGCCGCCCAAGCCATCTTCCTTCAAGGTTGGTATCCAGAATCTCACGGGCAGCTGCAGAGTAATGTGGCGCGCTCTATCCTGTTGATAAAGCCAATTCCTACCAACGCCATAGGCGTAGGAGGTGGGGGGGTCAGGGGGGTCAACTGACCCTTCAAATTCAGCCTGACTGAATCTTTTCGGGCAATTACACCCGAAAATTCGGGTAAAAGCCCAGTACACATATTTTCAATCACCACGATTTCACCCAAAATTTTCGATGATTTTCATATAGGATATCATCTCTTTCCCCGAAATGTATGTGTTCAGATCTTGAACCATAGAATTATAGAAAGGAAAACATGTCGCAAAATGGCAGTATTTAAGTACCCGATTTGAAATAACCTGTTACAACTTACTCTATTGTTGTAACTTGTTTGGTGCTCAGCTTTTGTGCAGTTGTGTATACCTACAAATAGTGTTTAATAAAAATATGACTTAAAAATCGATTTTCGGTTTCCCTTATTTTTTTCGGGCAAAACTTGCTTCCCCCCTCCCCCGGACTAAATCGGGCCCCTGCGCCTATGGTCAACGCCATCAGTAAACTGTGGCAAAACGTTTTCTCTCAATACCTGACAATAGCGTTTCCCACACATCGTATCTCTCGATATGTCAAAGGAAACGAGTTCTGAATAACCAATGCACGCCCAAACTGTTAGTGTAGTCATTTTAACGGGTTGACCCAATTGTATTTTGGGATTTTTTTTTCGTCCAGTAGTGAACGTTGTGTTTGTTTCCTTTACTCGTTGAACCGAAGATACATTCATCTGAAAATTTGATCTTTCGAAGGAAATTTGGATCACTGTTGAACTTTTGTCTCATTGTTTCAGCAAACTGCAGCCGTCTATCAGAATCATGGTCGTATATGAGGTGAGAGTAGATGGGTTTGTAATCCTGGTAATCCTGCGATTTCAATATTTTTGCTACGGAAAATTTGGAAATACCCAGTTCTTGTGAGACTTTTCTCGGTGAAGTTGTTGGATCGACTTGAAAACTGGCGAGGACATTTTCTTTGTTGTTGTCTCCTGTCGCCGTTACTGGCCTTCCGCTTCTTGGAAGTTCTTTTACCAGGCTCCCTGTTTCCAAAAGTTTGAGGTTCCAGTATCGAAGAGTGGTTGCATTTGGTGGCGGTTTGTTATGTTTTTCTTGAAATAAAGGCAACTTTCTTCACAATTATTATAAGAAATAGCCCACAATACAAGATACACTTTTTCTTCATTGTTTTATTCCATCCTTACTGACATAGCAGTGAGTGGGGCTTGGGCCTAGGGAAGAGGTCAGCAACCTTCGGCTCTTACAGAGGCTTATGCGGCTCAGGTTTGCTCTCGATAGTGCGAAATGATATCACAGATAAAGAAATTATTGAAATCAAAGGTAAATTATAGTTTTTAAGTAAAAACAAGTCAGTCAATATTTAGAACAGATATCAGTTCAAAAATTTAATTTTAAAATAAAAAAATTTCGTATATTTAATTAGTTAATACATTGAATAATCAAAATTTGATTCCGAACGTGGTTTTAATGGTGACTAATGAAAAGTGAAAATTGCTTATGAGCTGCTGTTTATTTAAATTAAGGTTTAATTGGTTGATTAATGAATGAATAAATTAATTAATTAAATTTAAACTATAAATAGAAGCCAACAATATCCATCTCAAAAATATGATCCTAAATAATATTAATCTATCCTAATTGACGCATGCGCAATGGGCAATTTACTCTATTAACCGTTAGGCTGCCTAAACTTCAGTGCATTGTTCGTTGGTTTGGAGGTGAGTGCCTGTTATTTTTTAGTTAAATTTAAATTTATTTGCGAATTATTTATAGTGTGAAATATATTATTTGTGAATTATATATTGCTAGTTATAAAATGGCATCTAAAAAGAGAAAAATAAAAGAGGAAAATAGAGAATTTAAAAGTGAGTGGACAGAAAGTTTCGCATTCATACAGAATTCTAGGCGACTCCCTTCATGCGCCATTTGTAATGAAGAAATGGCCAATAACAAAAAGTCCAATATCGAAAGACACTTTCATAGAAAGCACAGTGCGTTTGCTGAGAAGTATCCAGCTGGAGATGCCAGAAAGGCAGCTGTGGAGGAACTAAGAAACAAAAGAGAGCAAAGTCAGAGTGTTTTTAAGAAATGGGTTAACTTCTCATGTAGCACAACTACAGCTAGTTTTGCGGTAAGTCAAGAGATAGTAAAAGGAGGGAAGCCTTTCACAGATGGTGAATATCTGAAAGACCGCTTCATTAAAGCATCGGAGTATCTGTTCAGTGATTTCAAGAACAAAAACGAAATTGTTAAAAAATTAAAGACATGCCATTGTCAGCAAAGACGGTGAGGGACAGAGCTGTGAAGTTGGCCAGAGAAATTACCAGTCGGCAAACCGAGGACATCAACTCCGCCCAGAGACATTTTCTATTGCGTGTGATGAGTCATGTGATGTTAATGACGTGCACAAATTGCCCTTCTCTGCAGGTATGTCAATTCCGACGGCCCACAAGAGGAACTCATTGATTTGCTACCCCTCACTGGTCAGACGAGGGGGGAAGATATTTTATCAGCTATTATCACTTGTTTGAAATCAAAAGGAATACAAACAAGCCGCATTATTTCCGTTGCAACTGATGGTGCACCGAGTATGATAGGGGTACACAAAGGTTTCGTTTCTCTATTAAAGAAAGAGACTGGTCATGACATAATATCTTTTCACTGTATCGTTCATCAGGAAGCTTTGTGTGCACAATCTTTTCTCCCAGAGTTCACAGACATAATGTCGTTAGTAGTGAAAATTGTTAACAAAATAATGGCAAAAGGCTTAAACCACCGCTAGTTTCGTGAATTTCTAGAAGAGGTTAATTGTCAGTATTCGGGTCTTCTCCTTCACAGGCTCACAGCAAGGTGCGATGGCTTTCCAGGGGAAGGGTACTTGAACGATTTGCAATCTGTTTTGAAAAAGTTAAAAGATTTATACATGAAAAAGGCCATGAATACACAAAGTTCACAAATCCTGAATGGCTGCAAAAATTTCATTTTATGGTGGACATTACTTCACACTTAAATAACCTTAACAGGAAACTGCAAAGAAAGGGAAATATTGCTGTCTTCCTTTTAGAAGAGGTGTTATCATTTGAACGAAAATTAGCACTGTTTGTCAGAGATATTGCCACTGGTTCATTGAATCATTTCTCGTCATTAAAAAAGTACCGAGAAGCTACAAACAATGACCTGGATACAGAACCCTTACAAAATGCTCTTATAAAAATGCAGAAAGATTTTGAAGGACTCTTTCAAGAATTCCGAAGGGAAAAGGAGACTTTGGCATTCGTGATAAAACCACTTCAAGCAGATATTTCTACGTTCAACTTTTCAGCATTTACGGGAGTTGACCAAGCGGAAGTAGAACTTGAATTAGCCGATTTGCAGGAAAAAGATATTTGGACTTCAAAATTTAGAAAGCTGCTCTCTGAACTTGATGATCTAGAGAAGCAGCAAGCTACGCTGGCACTGCAACACAAATGGACAGAATTGGGTAGTTTAAAAAAAACGAGATCAGATTGTGTTTGAAGTATCGAATTCATTACCTGACACTTACAGAATCATTAAGAAATATGCATTTGGCATTCTATCAGTCTTCGGATCTACGTACCTCTGTGAGCAAATATTTTCAAGTATGAACTATATAAAAAGTAAATTACGAAGCCAACTCAATGACACAAGCCTACAATCTTGCTTGAAACTGAAAACTACAAATTACTCTCCAAACACTGAACAGCTTTCGAAAGACACCCAAGAACAGAAATCTCATTAAGTCATCTAGGCCCCGATGTAAGTAAGTTTAACCTTAGCAATTTATCCATTAGTCGAGAATAACATTACGGAGATTCATATTGACATTTTCAGTTCTTGGATAATATATGTTACCTACAGTGTATATATATATATATATATATATATATATATCGGCTCCGGCCGCCGTTTTACTCGTAATTCTGAAAAAAATGGCTCTTCATGGACTTTTGATTGCCGACCACTGGCCTAGGGCCTTCCTGTTCTAGGCTAGGATCATTCCTGGCCATCTATAGTTGCTTTGAAAAGTATCTCATAGTGATATAATTGGAATTTCTTTATTATTAACAAATTATTTGTATGTATAAAATCCTTAAAGACTTTTTCCCATCCTGTATATATATATATATATATATATATATATATATATATATATATATATATATATATATATGCTTTCTTTCTTAAAATCTTAAAAATTGAATAACAATGATGTAAATGCTCTCTTCCACATCTGAAGCCTTCAGCTTCAGATATTGCGATAAAATCTCTTTGACTATAATGGGTGACTTTGATATATTTGCATAAATTCAATACAGTTATTAACACATCTTTCCTGTACATTTTGAACCTACTATGTGTGTGTATATATATATATATATATATATATATATATATATATATATATACTTCCAACTTATAAATAGTCGTGTGCGTATATGTGTGTGTGTGTGTGTGTGTGTGTGTGTGTGTGTGTGTGTGTGTGTACGTATATATATATATAATATGGTAATTGCTGCGATTATAGAAGTTATTTTTCTTCAATCAGTTCTGCAGATGTTACATAGAATTTATAATAGTATTTTGATGTATACGTAATTAGTGCATAAATTTGGCTGAAATAATTGCCCATCTCATATACAGTGTATAAACTACACACACATATATATATATATATATATATATATATATATATAAAATAAATAATGTAAATATGCTTTGAAATTTCCGTGATAAGATTCTGTTACGGCGATATTTGAAATTTATATCGATTTAAGTTGAGAATTAAATATTTCTCGGAATCGCCTTTGAAAGGCTTAAAATTACGTTAACTTTAAAATATCCCTTTTCTGTATATATATATATATATATATATATATAATATATATATAATCAATACAGAACTTGGTAACGATTTTAGATGTTTATATGTAAAAAAAACTGTTCTTTGTATGTCCCTAATTATTTTTTCGATATTTTTTTTGTAAAAGTACATATTAGTTTCCGTGAAGCTCCTTTATCTAAGAACTTTTAATAAAAATCCCGATTTATGTCCACGATTTCGCTATGCATCAAATGGTGATATTCACTTAAATAAAAGCCTGCCATCTCTCTCTACCCAAATTTGCCCCGAGGTCAACTCGGGTCAGAGGGTGAAAGATCAATTTGGCGAAGAATCGCCGCCTCTCTCGGACACTAACGCTCTTTCCCAGGGTGGGACTGCGTGGTAGTGCATGCGGGCATGGCCGGGCATGGCTGTGTATGGCTGTCTATGGCTGGGCATGGCGTCACATCCCAATTTCAGTCCATTGTTCGCGGTTTCGATTTTAAGTTTTTTATTAAAAAGGGGACGGAAAAATCTCCATTTGGGGTGAATTGTAGATCGCCTTTTACGACCAATACTGACGTCGTTTCCGTCAACATCAAAACGTTATAAATAAATTCTATGATCAAGTTTCCTTTTCAGAACGAGAATGTTACGTTAATAACAGACGTAATTTTAATTATTTGACTCTTCGTGCAACGTATAATTAAACGTTCTTGACGTTAATTAATTAACCTTCCTTTCTCGATATATTTAAAAAAATAAGACGAACTTAAACCAAAAATTTCTTCTATCACGGATACGTCGTTCGGGTACGAAAGTTACATACCATAAAGTCGCTTTGTGTGTATAGAAGAAACTTGCTGCTAATTGGCTGACAAGTTTACGAATTTGATCCGTTCTATAAAATGATGAAAATAAGCCACGAGAATGCATTATAACACCGACTTATAATGACCTCTTTCGCAGATTCTTCGATTAAAAAGAAAAATCCCTTCGCCAAATTCAATAAATAAAAAAAAAAAATGGAAAAATTTCCATTTTGCTTTTAAAAATTGAAGTTTGAGAATCACGTGTGGTGATGCGTATACGTATGCATTCGCTCCAAGAATTCAAATTGAATACTTGGGTGTAAATTGTTGAAGGGAAATTTTTAGACGGATTATTATTATTGAAAAGAAAGGAGTTATTGCGAAAGTTTTGGTGGGAAAAATTTGTATGTTTTTTTTGTTTGTTTCTCGTGTAATATTTTAACTATATAAAATTAGAAATAACTATGGCTACTGTAAAACTTTAAATACTTACTTTATGAGGGTTTGAACGACGGTTTAGGATCAGCCTCATTTGCGGGATTTGTTGGAGGAGGGAATTGCTTTGTAGCCTCCACGGAGGCCATTTCCAAACGAGTGTAACTCACTTCCATATTAGCTATTGCGTGTTATTCTACCTGCAACAAAAAAAATTCCCAAACCAAGACAACAATTTGAACATTTGTTTTGGTTCTCATGTATTACTTTTGCAAATTTAATTTAAAATAAATTTTTCTATGAGGCTGGACTTATGGGACACCCTGTATATATATAATATAATTACTAGTACTACGCGTAATGAGCATATGCATGCAATGATGCGAGGGTGGCACTGGCTTTCCGTTTCCCTTGAATAGTCCTCTGACAAACGCGGTGTGTGTGCAATGTTTAATGCGTATAAGATAATAGCACAGAATAGGAGTGCCAACTCTCCGGTTTTCGTTGTCGGCACTATTAAGTGTCTTCTTAATTATTACCGATCGGAGTTGACCACGCACTCGAGAACTGAATCTCCGAATCTCCTTTTTTTTTTAAATTTAAAAGTTGGCAGAACCATGGCATAAAAGTTGGAAATGAGGTTTGCGGCACTTTTAGAAGTCGCAATGTTAGCTTCAGTAATTCACAATACGTAACCACAAATGAGGCCAGATATTTTATTCTTTTTGGTAACGGTAATAAAATTTTAGAATAAAAACCTAGTCATTACTAATTAGTAATTTTTTATGTTTTTTACTGTAATTTTGTATGCTTTATGCTTTTATGCTTTATTTTTTATGCTCTATGCTTTTGGCTGTTTGTGTGGTAAATGAAGTAAAGCACGCAGACCGAAGGAAGCTTGGCATGGCTTCCTGGATGGCTTATTTGTGTGTATATATATGTATATATATATATATATATATACACACACACACATACACACACACACACACACACATATATATATATATATATATATATATATATTGTTAAACACAGACCGTGCATGGAACAAGGAACTCTTCTGGGAAAATTAAATCCACTATAGTCCGAATAAGTAATGGTAAATGACAAATACCATAGTTTTTCTTTTTCATGATGCTAGCCCGACGTGGGCAACGGGTCTCTCGCAAAGAGGTCCCATAAATATAGCTTCCCTCACCAGCTATCTGCAAAGCAGACAGGATCCAGCTTTGGGACATGTCCCGGTTGAGGTTTAAGTTTTGTTTTTTTGGCTAAAAATACAATAGTTACCCTTTTTCTTTGATTTATTCAATCCGACGTGAATGCAACGAGTCTTTTACTTATACAGAGGTTCTGAATGTAGTGGGACTAGGCTTGCTTTAAACCCTAGATCCATGTCCCAAAGCTGGATCCTGTCTGCTTTGCAGATAGCTGGTGAGGGAAGCTATATTTATGGGACCTCTTTGCGAGAGACCCGTTGCCCACGTCGGGCTAGCATCATGAAAAAGAAGAACTATGGTATTTGTCATTTACCATTACTTATTCGGACTATAGTGGATTTAATTTTCCCAGAAGAGTTCCTTGTTCCATGCACGGTCTGTGTTTAACATATAAGTTTCTCAGGGGACCATTCTGAGTTTGTGTATATTAAACGGACGTGTTACGTGCCTTGAAAAGTGGACGCTCAATGTCCCGGTTGAGGTTTAAGTTTTGTTTTTTTGGCTAAAAATACAATAGTTACCCCTTTTTCTTTGATTTATTCAATCCGACGTGAATGCAACGAGTCTTTTACTTATATAGAGGTTCTGAATGTAGTGGGACTAGGCTTGCTTTAAACCCTAGATCCATGTCCCAAAGCTGGATCCTGTCTGCTTTGCAGATAGCTGGTGAGGGAAGCTATATTTATGGGACCTCTTTGCGAGAGACCCGTTGCCCACGTCGGGCTAGCATCATGAAAAAGAAGAACTATGGTATTTGTCATTTACCATTACTTATTCGGACTATAGTGGATTTAATTTTCCCAGAAGAGTTCCTTGTTCCATGCATGGTCTGTGTTTAACATATAAGTTTCTCAGGGGACCATTCTGAGTTTGTGTGTATATATATATATATACACACACTGTATATATATATATATATATATATATATATATATATATATATATATATATATATATATATATATATATATATTAGGGTGTTTCACGGTAATAGGGTAAAATTTCATAAGGTTCAGATTGCCTCGTATACCTCTTGCTCCAAATCCATTTAGAATAAGTAAATCCAGCCAAGTTTCAATAAGTTTCAACAATATTTAGAGGTTGCGTCCTGTACCAACTTTTTTTGACATGGATGAAAAAGCTGAAAAAACTAGATAATGAGAGGGATAAACAAGAAACTAGACCAATATATATATCGGGGTAATTATACAACAATAACGATAATATAATTATCTAATCATTTATAGCGACAAATAAATAGCATTTTCCATTGCAAATAGCAAATTTCCACGTATTTTCATTAACATTTATGGAGTTAGAAATTTATACAGACAATGAAAATTATACAGCACTGTACTTGGCTAATTCCGCTTTGCCTTTTGTTGGCACTTGTTTCATATGTTTCTTTGCAACTTGTAACAGGAATTGTTGCTACTCTTCATTCCTCACAGAATTGTTCAGTCTCTGCAAGAGCAATTGCTCGTTCAGCTGCGTCATTCACAACTGCTAGAGCGTTTATTGTTGCCTCGAGTTGCTTGTATTCTTCGTCTTTCTCGCCTTTCTCTCTTTTCTGACTTAAGAATGCTGGTATTTCACGATCACCCATTCCTCCACTTATCAATCTGAAGAAGTTTTTGTTCTTTCCGTCACAAAATTAGAGGTGGAGATATTCCACATTAACAAGTTCTTGCTTTTCAGTCGTTTATGAGCTTTCCTTGATGAGGGTCTTTCCAAGTTCTCTATCATCTTTCTCTTCTCTTCCTCTTCAACTCTTTCGTCAAAAAAGGCTAGTCCAACGAGATCTTCTGACAAATACCAGAGATGACGTAGAAGGGCCTTTTCTGCATTTTTTGCTACCTCACCATCCGGATACTTATGCAGCAGATTCAGGAGGTCTAGATCGTTCTTTGGAGCCCATCTTGGGACGGTACATTCATGCCACTGTCGAACATACACAAAAGCCACGAAGAGAGAAACGCGTGTCATTGCCCGGGACTCTTGATTTTTCAATTCTAGTTGGTCTTTAAATAGAGTAATTTTAAGAGCATAGATAGCTTTGGCCATCCATCTGGCTTGATGGCATGCTCCTAGAGGACGGAGTTTAAATTGTTTAATGTGATGATCCCCCCCAAGGAAAATAAGGCAAGTTCCAGTAGTTCCTTGTAGTCTTCGTGTGGGTGATTTCCTGACTAGAGAACCTCCTTGACGAAGGTCAGCATTTCGTCGCGCCTGTTCTCGTAGAAGCTGTCATTGCTGATGATGTTGATTAAGTCTGCGTCAGAGTTGAGTGTGGAATATGATTTCTGATCCAAGGCATCCCATCGTGATCGAATTCGCTTGAAGAGAGCAATATCTGGCCCACATGACAGCCCATAGCAATACTCAAAGACATCGTTGAGGATCAGTTCATGTATATGGTGACGACAAGCCAGCCATAATACTTGTCTTCGAAGACTTTGCCCAATGTGCAGACAAGCACCTTCAACCATCCCTGTGTTCGAAGGGGTTGTGTCGAACGACATACCTATGATCCGTTCCTCAATCTTTGCATTTTGTACCTCTTTCATCACTGCCTGTGCAACCTGTTTACCTGTTCCATCGACAGCTGCAGGAACACCAATCAATTCTTCGAAGTTGTGTCCCGTAACAACAACAGCAATCATATCTTTAAGGGTTCTTTTTCGACTAATGTCCGGGAGCAGTTTTCCATCCCAGTGAAGCACTAATAAAGGAGCAGTCTGGAATTTTGTAGTAGCCATCTCTTGCACCATTTCTGCCCTGTTCTTTGCGCGAGCTCTGTGAACAGTGGCTCTGGAGGTTGACAATGTGTTGATGTCGTATCCTAAGCTTTTCGCGGTGGCGGCGTATGACGTAGTA
This sequence comes from Bathynomus jamesi, assembly GCA_023014485.1. Classification (NCBI taxonomy): domain Eukaryota; kingdom Metazoa; phylum Arthropoda; class Malacostraca; order Isopoda; family Cirolanidae; genus Bathynomus; species Bathynomus jamesi. The sequence continues at coordinate 815,384 of JAJOZX010001408.1, read as the reverse complement.
GCCTGGCTAATTAACAGGTTTTCACGATCCCATGTAGCAGTAAGAGTTTTATCTAATGTTTTTTGATCGACACTGAGTCGTTTTCAAAGATTTTGATTCTTTTACCTTGAATTCTTCTTCTTCTTCTTCTTCCGTCGATGATGTTGAAAATGACTAACCTTCAAGTTTATTCTTCTGGGTCATCCTCTGTATACCTTCCTCCTCACGATTCTTCCTCTTCTTCAATGCATACTGAGCTTTCTCTTTCCGTTTCATTACCTGTAGATGAAACCTAGCCACACCGACCATTGATGAACTCATTTTGTCTATGCGTTGTGATGTCAGGAAGGCTTTATCTTCATTAGAGACATGGGGTGATTCTATAACATTGGAGCATGCTATATCAAACAGGTCTTCCAAATCACCCTTCCACATTTCTCTCCTCATAAGCGCATCATCAGTGGTCTTACCATTGTCTTTTTGGAGTTGTTGGTACTCATTAAAGAGAACCTTAACCTTCTTCCTGACGTTGGGGTCAGCCATCACTGGAATATATGCTTTACTCCATACATTCCATAGTTGGATAGGCGTCAGCTTCGCTGCTTCTGCAATGGTTTTCTTTTCTGTGATGATACAAAAAGCATAACAATACTTGCTCTTTGGAAGGTAGCCTTGCCCCAAGTAAGTCAGGTGAGGGTTTTTTCTCTAGAAGCCACGTTCCTTTCCTAATTGCCATCACATCAAACAGTACCTAGAATTAAAATAACATACGGTAAATGCTCATTGCTCAAACATTTATAATAAAAGAATTGCTCAAGTCTAACGGTTTTTATAGACAACGTGAATATATTACAAAACTATAGCACATTAACCGACTGCATATGTGTCAGTTATTTCTGCATCAAGCATAAAATACCACTCGACATGAACTAACTTGATATATTTACAGCATAAACCATAAACAATCTCACATTATTACAGCACAAGAAAAGCGGTAATTTTATGGGCCGGTTATGTACAAACTGGGATTGTTGTGCCGCTAACAAAGATTTTTAATGCGTCTATTTCTGAGGGGTGCGTACCGGATAATTTCAAGTTAGCAAACGTAACACCTATCTTTAAGAAAGGCGATAAAGGTGCGGCGGGAAATTATAGGCCAATCAGTTTAACGTCTGTTGTAGGTAAGCTACTGGAATCAATAATTAGGGATCGTGTAGTCGAACACTTAGAATTGCATAACTTGGTTAGAAATACGCAGCACGGTTTTAGGCGAAACAAATCTTGCTTAACTAATCTTTTAGAATTTTTTCAAAGCGGTTGACGTTTACGATAGTCATCGGGCAGTTGATGTAGTGTATTTAGATTTTCAAAAAGCGTTTGACACCGTACCGCACAAAAGACTCATTCAAAAAAAACTAAGGCGCATGGAATCAGGGGTGTAGTAATAAATTGGATAGAAGAGTGGTTGCGAGGTAGGAAACAGAGGGTGGTCGTTGATGGAGCGGAGTCGTGTTGGGCTAATGTAGCGAGCAGCGTTCCTCAGGGTTCTGTATTGGGCCCCTTGTTTTTTCTTATATATATTAACGATTTCGATGTCGGCCTAGTCAGTACAGTTTCAAAGTTTGCGGATGACACGAAGCTGGGTGGTAGGGCGATTAATGACGAAGATAGAGGTAAAATCCAGGAAGATCTGAATAAAATCGTTGATTGGTCAGTCACATGGCAAATGAGATTTAATGTCGATAAGTGCAAAATTTTACATATAGGTTCGCGTAACGGTAATTTTGCGTATAGTATGTCAGGGAAGGAGTTAGCAAGCGGAGAGCAGGAAAAAGGTTTAGGAGTTATAGTCACTGGTGATTTAAAAGTAGCGAAACAAGGTACAGCAGCGGTCAATAAAGCGAACAAAGTGTTAGGTTTTATACCTTATGAACCTTATGTTGTTTCGTGCGTTGGTCTCTCTTCACACAGAGGTCAAGCTGGTGGCCCCGCCTCTAGCTCGGCATTTTGAGTACAAATCGTTCGATATTATAGTTCCTTCTTATAACACATTAGTTAGACCCCATTTGGAGTACGCGATCCAATTTTGGAATCCGCATATGCGAAAAGATATAGACAAACTCGAAAGAGTTCAAAGACGAGCAACTAAGATGATTCCGTCGCTTAGGTCGAAGTCGTACGAGGATAGGCTTAAGGAGTTAAAATTGACTACACTCGAGACTAGAGGTTAAGGGGTGATCTAATCCAGGTTTTCAAAATTATGAATGGATTCGATAACGTAGATAGAGATAGCTTTTTCGAAATATATCAATATAATAGAACTAGAAATAACGGGTGTAAGTTGACAAGTAGAAGGTTCGAGACAGCAGTTGCCAAAGACTTTTTTACGCATAGAATAGTAAATAGCTGAAATAGTTTGCCGGTAGAAGTAATCAGTAGCATGTCTACAAACATGTTTAAAAATCGATTAGACGCATATGTTGATAGATTGGGTATAGTTTAAGATAGTAAAACTAAGGCTTTGTGGTTCGGAACCCACGTAAAATTGTAGGTCCCCTCCACCACCACTGAGGACATGCACAATACACAGTTACGAACACAGTTAGGTAGACCAGCCATGAGTGGATCCTAGGGTCTTTGTTGGTCTGAAACATTATAACATTATTATAACATTATAACATATAAGGAGCGGAACCTGCAAATATCATCGGATTTTGCTGAAATTTGGCTACGCACTCTTTTTTGTGAAATGGAAATGGGGCATGGGGTATATGATCTAAAATAAAAAAATTTGATTTATGAAACACCCTAATATATATAATATATATATATATATATATATATATATATATATATATATAATATATATATATATATATATACAGTGCTCGAAGTGGAAATTTTAAAGCAAGAGTGTGCTTTCAAAAATTTTGGTTAGCGTTGCCCCTCATATTTTAAGAACAATACAATTTTAAAAAGGCATTCTAACACGATAACTTAAGTTTGGTTCAATTTTTCAAGCATACAAAATCATATTAAATTTTAAAAATTAGCTGTTAGTTTTGTCAATTATATGTTGCAAAATAAGTTAATATACGATTAACTTTTTTTATTCGTGTAAAGGGACATAAAAATGCATTTATAAATCTCTATTTAATTGCATATAATTGATTACATCAAGATATTTATACCAAAAAAATTTTGTTTAGAGCATAAAATATAAAAATAAGTATTTAAAATATAAAAATAGGTAATTAAAATGCAAATTTATTCAATAATATTTTTAAACAAAAAAAAATATGCTAGCTTAAAATAATTTAAAAAAGAGATTCATATCCCGTAGGAATTACTGCTTCAAGAAGTTGGGTGCGTGTTTCCCTGCACTTCTCTCAATTGGTCAGCAGCACACCCTTACTTCTTTGCTGGAAAGAAATGCAGGGAAACACGCACCCCACTTCTTGAAGCAATAATTCCTACGGGATATGAATCTCTTTTCAAATTATTTTAATGTAGCAATTTTTTTTTTGTTTAAAAAATATTATTGAATAAATTTGCATTTTAATTACCTATTTTTATATTTTAAATATTTATTTTTATATTCTACACCATAAACAAAATTTTTTTTATATAAAATCTTGATGTAATCAATTATATGCAATTAAACAAAGATTTATAAATGCATTTTTATGTCCCTTTACACGAATAAAAAAGTTAATCGTATATTAACTTATTTTGCAACATATAATTGACAAAACTAACAGCTAATTTTTAAAATTTAATACGGTTTTATATGCTTGAAAAATTGAACCAAACTTAAGTTATCATGTTAGAATGCCTTTTTAAAATTGTATTGTATTGTATTGTATGAGGGGCAACGGTAACCAAAATTTTGAAAGACCACACTCTTGCTTTAAAATTTCCACTTCGAGCACTGTATATATATATATATACATATCAGATGAACCAAAAATCCGGATGCATGTGGAATATTTATTAATTCAGTATAATAAATAATGAAAAGTTTAATGAAACTATTTCCAATATGCACTTTTAATTAATTTTCATCTCAGGTATGTAAATTTGCTGATGGGTTAATCTGCGAAACAATTTCTACATACTTTTCATTAAGTGTTTCTTTTTACTGTATTATTATGCAGGATGTCGATAAAGTGCGGCCATTACACTTAAAGTCTGTTGACTAGAATTTGTTTACTCTATGATGCTTAATGCTGGACTGTTTGAACAATATATATATATATATATATATATATATATATATATATATATATATATATATATATATAAAATAGTAAACCACAACCACGGAGGTTAATTTTGATGCGAAGAATTATTAAATGCAACTTTATTTTATTTTTCATTATTTTTTATGTATTTTCTTTTTTTCTGTTATAAAAATTTAAATGAATCTCTAAAAATTTTGCCTGAAAAGTTTTTATGCTTCTCACCGGCATATTCCGATGAGAATGCTCTGATTAGACTACTTGTTAATAAAGTACAAAATTAAACGGTGATGCTAACATTCTATAAACTTACAGTATATGGATGGGTGTATACCTCATGTGATGTATGTAAAAGATTGTCTTACTGTTTGTTTATTTGACAAATGAAGACCCAGGAGGCTTGGGATGGCTTCCTGGGTGGCTTAGTTGTAAAATGTCAAACTCAGGACGTTTTATAATATATATATATATATATATATATATATATATATATATATATATATATATATATATATCAGGTGAAAAAAAATCCGGATGCATGTGGAATATTTATTAATTCAGTATAATAATTGCTGTAATTACATAATATTAAATAATTTCACCTTTGCCCGCGGCGTGCAGTCAGACATTTCTCCAAAGAGTCAGCTCAAGTTTTTCTGGAAAGAATGAGATCAGAAAATTGGTAAGTCCCTACAGAACCGGACTTTCGTCTCACCTGATATATATACAGGGTGTCCCGTAAATCTGGAACCATAGGGCAAAATGATAAAAACGGCAATAAAAACGCCGAAGAGACTTTTGGGGACTGTTTGTGAAATGAGCGAGGATGGTAGCGGCTGTGTCATCGTCGGTGGCTGTCCTCGGAGGTGTAGTGAACGGGTTTTATTATTTATTTTCTTCATTATTTACGCTTCTTTCTACTTTATTATTTCTCTATTTATTCTCGATCGGCTCTTTCTTTCATTTATCGCTTTGTTTCTCTACACTCTTTTTTTCCGTATCGTATATATATATCATGGTAGCGCGCCTAGACCTGACTCTAAAAGACCGTTATAAAGCCAATGGGGAAGGGGAATATTAATACTCTTATTTAACACTTGTTACGTTTTATTAATTTCGAAAGTGGTTTAGTTAATTAGGGGATATGCGAGTATGAAATATTACTAAATATATTTAGGTCGGAGAGGGCGCAAAACAATTTAACTTTAAGATCACATAGCTCTAAATCTTACGCGTATCGCGTCTACCTCAAGACTGAAAACCGTTATAGGGTAGTCCACTCTCCGGCCTATTTAGGATTACCAACCCTACCCATTTTAAACAATTCAAATCTAACAACCATGCTTTATCGTAATCATCACAATTTTTAGTAAATTTATATTAAACATTATCTTATTTAATTAAACAAATTAATCTTCTTAACTAAGCATTACTACACTCGCATCACCCCTTGAAAATAAGTTTTTCCATTAGGAAAACTTATTAATATCGTTTAACAATGTCAATAAATTTATTCAACAAACTTATATATTTTGCAATTTTTTTTTTTTTTTTTTTTTTTTTTTTTTTTTTTAACACTTATTCCAAGTTTAGAATAGACAAGAAATAATAGAATGACAATTCCCATACATATATTGTATCATATTATAAAACCGAAAACTTTATAATTTTCACATTTGCATAAAATAACATTTCACTCTAATAATTAAATTACAACCTGTAACTAATCTATACATGCCAAAAAACAGTGGCTACACAAATCTCAAGTTCACAATCTATTCCCGCGATTTCTCATCAACGATCGCTTTACATTCGAAACAATTATTTGTATAGTTATACAGTTACTATCAGGGCAACATAGAAAAAAAATAAGAAAAAGTTTACATAAAATACTGACCAAGAGCGCACATACTATTTCACGAAAAACACAACAATTATGGGCAATAATCGCACCCTTTTCACTTATAATTTCATTAGATAATAATCAGTACATTTATTTGCTGGACGTTGTTTAGATGACACTCCGCACGCTGACAACGGATTTCAATTTTCAATCGCAGCTCTCCTGCTCACTTCGCTAGAATGCAAGGGATTGCATCAATCAATATGCAACAGGGCAGCACGCTATAATGGTTCCGCTCTCTCTCCAATGGCGAAAAAAAAAAAACAAGAGACGTCCAATTCTAAAAGGATCAGGGGGGGAGATATCTGAAAGCGGGACCACGCGCTGGAATTGGACGGAATTTGCAATTCTAGAAGTCGATGAAGAAACTCGCCTTGTCTCATCTCCACTTTTGTCGGTGAACGCTGCTCTTCCTACGTCCAGCTGAAAGACTCTTCCACTGGCAACAATCAAACGATGACTCCGCCGTAGGCCGTTTCCCAACGAACCTACTGTATGTCTGTATGGACAGTACAGTCGTAGGCGCCCGTTCAAGGCTCTCGTGGCTTGTCTACCGCGCGCTTTGTTGACACATATTTAGCGAAGCATTCGAGCAACGTGACCATGATTGTCAGAGAATGGATGACATGAAGTTTCTGGGGTTCATTTTTTTCTTTTGTATTTAGAGGTATTGAGGTGATTTCTGACAATAGTTTGAACAATAATAATTCTTAAATTATACAAACAGTTACTATGTATGGGCGCTTTTATATTTATACTGTACAATTTTGTTTAGCGTTTTATGACTTTTTTTTTATCTTCTCTGCTGTGACTGCCATAAGTGACCTTATTGGTAACTAGATTTGATTAAATTTTTGCGAAAATTTATATTTTTTTCCGTGAATTTGGCCAGAGCAAATGTGTAGTTAGTATTTCGAAGTGAATTGTCGAAAGAATTTGATAAATTAAATATGAAATGATAAGCAGTACAGAAACACGTTTAGAATAAACTGAACATGAATTACTTATTTTATCCTATGGTTCCAGACTTATGGGACACCGTATATATATATATATATATATATATATATATATATATATATATATATATATATATATATATATATATGTTAAACACAGACCGTGCATGGAACAAGGAACTCTTCTGGGAAAATTAAATCCACTATAGTCCGAATAAGTAATGGTAAATGACAAATACCATAGTTTTTCTTTTTCATGATGCTAGCCCGACGTGGGCAACGGGTCTCTCGCAAAGAGATCCCATAAATATAGCTTCCCTCACCAGCTATCTGCAAAGCAGACAGGATCCAGCTTTGGGACATGGATCTAGGGTTTAAAGCAAGCCTAGTCCCACTACATTCAGAACCTCTATATAAGTAAAAGACTCGTTGCATTCACGTCGGATTGAATAAATCAAAGAAAAAGGGGTAACTATTGTATTTTTAGCCAAAAAAAAAAAAACTTAAACCTCAACCGGGACATTGAGCGTCCACTTTTCAAGGCACGTAACACGTGAATGCAACGAGTCTTTTACTTATATAGAGGTTCTGAATGTAGTGGGACTAGGCTTGCTTTAAACCCTAGATCCATGTCCCAAAGCTGGATCCTGTCTGCTTTGCAGATAGCTGGTGAGGGAAGCTATATTTATGGGATCTCTTTGCGAGAGACCCGTTGCCCACGTCGGGCTAGCATCATGAAAAAGAAAAACTATGGTATTTGTCATTTACCATTACTTATTCGGACTATAGTGGATTTAATTTTCCCAGAAGAGTTCCTTGTTCCATGCACGGTCTGTGTTTAACATATAAGTTTCTCAGGGGACCATTCTGAGTTTGTGTGTATATATATATATATATATCTCAGCAGTGGCGGTCCTAGCTTACATGACGCCCTGGGCGAACCTCACCTTCAGCGCCCCCCCCCCTGTTCGCCAACACACACACATTCGAATCCCCCCAAAATAAAGGACAGACATAACTCTTTCACAAAATAACTTTTTATTGGACTAATTGTTGGAACTTCAGAACCAAAACAAAGACTCAAATTTCTGAATTTTACAAATCCTTCATCACGTAAATAGAATAACTCACTTAAGAGAATGTAATTATGATACTATGAACAGGAAAAATACAAATTAAATTGCACAACTGCCATAAATAAACTAGAGAATCAAATTTCTAAATTGTACAAATGCTCTATCACATAAATAGAATAAGACACTTAAGAGAGGGTAATTATTATGCTACACTTTGAACAAGAAACAAAATAAATTGCACCACAGCACAACTGCCATCTAAAGCCTGACTCTTCTTACCTTCCTTGATGCAAAGTCATTGATCTTTTATTATTTATTTTATTTTATTTTTTATTTTTATTTATTTCTTTATTTATTTATTCTTATTTTTATTTTTATTTTTTTTGCAGGCGCTCATGCCGCCCCTCCACAAATGCCGCCCTGTGCGGCTGCCCATATTGCCCATATGAGGAACCGCCACTGTATCTCAGCGGTTCTTAACCTTTTTCGTGTCATTTCTCCTTTCGACCAGTTCGCCCTACCCGATTTCCCCCTCCATTAGGATACGGCAAAAAAGTAGCCTCGAAGACAAAATTTAATAACATTAACAGACTTATAATGCACACTAATTATATGATCACCAAACAAAATTCCCCCCTCCTGGATTCCTGAAATTTCTCCCCTGGGGGAAAATTCCCCCAGGTTAAGAAATGCTGATATATATATATATATATATATATATATATATATAACGTAAAGAACGACGCTTGTATAAAAGAACATACCGCGCAAGATGAGGAGGGAGAACGAACAAATGAAAAAAATGAGGTAACCACCCGGGAATCGAACCCGGGATCTTCCGATTGCCGGGCAGATATGATAACCACTACACCATGGGCCTCATTCATATCTGACCCGCAATCGGAAGATCCCGGGTTCGATTCCCGGGTGGTTACATCATTTTTTCATTTGTTCGTTCTCCCTCCTCATCTTGCGCGGAATGTTCTTCTATACAAGCGTCGTTCTTTACGTTAATTATACTGTGTGTTGTTTGCAGTTGAAATGTATATATATATATATATATATATATATATATTGTTGGCATTATAAAAATGAAATTTATAATACATGAACGAAAAACATAAGTGATTAACGTAGAAATCTCATGTAGGCCTACAATAAATTTAGAAAATGGATGTGACTTCTGGCGCGAAAAAAGCCAGACAAGTGTAAACACGTTCATACGTTTTTAGGAACGAATTAATTAATGTTTAACCAATTAGGCATAAGAATAATAGTCACGTAATATAACGCCTTCTTTTTCATCCAATTACGTCACTGAAAATAGTATATTTTTTCATAGTCCTTGAGATATATACAGTAGCTATTTGAATGATTTAATAATGTCAAAATAGGCCAAATAAGTTAATTAAATAATATGAAACAGTTAGGAATTCGTGAAACTCATAATAATGTACTTAAAATTATTTATAAGTTTTAGGATCAGACAGAAAAGGAACGTGAGATTATTTTCCCAATGCGATGTGAAAACCCAAATTCTGATGAGGAAAAACTAGGCATCGACCGGTGGTTGTATCGATATCGGTATCGGTTCCGATACCGATGGTTAGTAGCTACCGATATCGATAGTTTTTTGTTTCTAAGAATAAAAAAAACGAGAGTTTTCCAAATAGAAACTTCCCGGCTGCTCGAGAAGTTACATGTGTGTTCGCGATTTATCCCGACGTTTCTAAAAATTTCCATGACTCATTACCGCTCTATATAAAGCGAGCCCGTGACCATCGCGGCGTCATTTCCTCAGTTCGCAAGTTGTGAATCAGTTCAACAGTGTGTAATAATTTTTTTGTAAATTTATTAACTACTGGTACAAATTTATTCGCTTTTGCTTCAGTGAGAGTGACAATGCCAAGCATTGTGTGGAAATTCTTCACTGCTTCAAGCACTAATGGAAAACAGGCGATCTGCAATTTGTGCGGTGTCTCTGTCTCTCGTGGAGGAACAAGGGCAAGTACCTTCTCTACATCGAACCTGAGGAGTCACCTTATCAACAAGCACAAGACTGAGTTTGATGAAGCCAATAAGAGTCAATGTACAACTTCTGCTTAATTCTGGTGAGTAGATTCATGAAAATCTGTAAAGTGATTCTTCAAACATTCTCAGAGAGATTTCGAGAGCATAATTCAAATGAGAAACTGCTGCTAGCCACAACAGTTGATCCCCGATTCAAAGGAGCTGGGCTGATAGACGACGACATGCGAGAAAAGGCCAAGGAATTGTTGAGACAAAAGATACGCAGTCACATGGAGGGGGCCCAACGAAAGCGTATTGGAGGTCCAATTACCGTTAAACGCCGCCGAAGTGGTCCGGTTTCTCCGTCCAAGAAAATCGCTCTTTGTGAAAACCTTTCCGATTCAGAAGGTAGCGATCTCGACGATCACGTTCGTCCTATTCTAGTTGAAGAACCTCAAACGAGGGATACGGACACGAGGCTCACTGTCCCAGACGCACGAGTGGAATCAGCCCTGGACGCCTATTGGTCGCAACCTCGGATCGCTGGGGATAGGGATCCATTCATTTTCTGGCGAGAACATTCTGTTGATTTCCTGGAGATTGCCAAAGTTGAGTGAACTGTTATATTGAGTTACACTTTTTGAATTACAATTTTTTAATTACATATTGTTTCCATTACATGACTTTTATTTTGTGAATTCCATTTCTTCAAATATATGTTTTGAATTACAGTACATGTGTCGAATTACATTCTTTGAATCATATTTTGATATTTTGGACAGATATCGGTATCGGCCGATACTTTGCTCTAACTATCGGTATCGGTACCGATACTTTGGGAATACTATCGGTCGGCCCCTAGGAAAAACGCACAGCGCAGCGCAAATGATGCAGTCATTGGAGTGAATGGAGAAGAGCTTGCCATAGAGAGCGGGTCGTACACAGTCCATCAGAAGATCGCATTTTGCCCTCCCTTGTAATTTTTATTTTAATAGTTCTATCGAGCCCGTGGGAAATGGGGCCCACTTTTAAGATGAACTTTGGCCAGTAAACGCAATACAATTCTCTCCTATGGCATACTGGAAGGAAGCTTTTCTTCAGGCCCTAGGCCTATTCTTGTCCCATTTTAACCTTGGCCTATTCTTGGCACGCGCGAGGCCTATCCCATTTCTTTAGTCCTACTGATTTGCGATGAAGGTTTATCCTCATTTATTAATTTTATAACGTAAATGTAATTTAATTTAACCTGAGAGAAACATAAGATTAAAAGTATAAAAACTTGATAGTATTTTATAAGAACAGTTTAAGGAAAATTTGAAAATTAAAACGCTTAACAATGTTAGCCTACTTAGGTAAAGTTGAAGTTTGAGCGTGAAACAACACGAGAAAAACTAAATAAATTATTAAATCACCATCCTTATTGTCGTGCATCACTGTCATCAGCACCCAACCACGAACAGTGCAATGATCGAAACAGTAAGAATGAACCGGTAACATTACATTTGGGGTTCACCAGGGAAGGGATGTCACTCTGGAGAGAAACTCTCTCTCTCTCTCTCTCTATCTCTCTATATATATATATATATATATATATATATTGGGAGCGAAACGTGAAGAGGGAGTCATAAATAAGAAATTAATTTAAAATTAATTTAACCTGAAAATAGGAAGTGTTGCGAGATGACAATTTCAAGTAACACTTGCTGAAATAAACAACTATACTGAATTTCACTCTAGATTCCTTTTTTAAGTCAGTTAAGTTCACATAAATGATAAATGGCTTGAGGAAGACAGTCGACAGTTATAAAACCTTTTCATAAAATCGAACTGCAGAGAACTCATTTGCATGCTTTTAAAGTTGGCCCCAAGAAATTCTGAACGTACATAATTAAAATTAAAGAGTTTTACCTTATGTAATGATCAGTCACGAGAGCCAGAAACTACCACAGCGCTCATGCCAGACGAATGTGCTCTCATCGCGCTAACTCCCCCCCGATTATTTTTATTAACCAGTAGACTCGGCAGTCGAATCCCCGATCTCCGTGTATTCACTTCGCTTTGTATAGTGTGACATTCGACTTTCTGCATGTTGAGATCTGTAATGTATGTCTATTTAAATCATTATGTGAAATTAATAAGGCATTAAAATATATTACAGTATTTTTTCCCGTACATTCTATGATAAATACACGATGAATAATAAGACCAGAAATATAAGTAAAGCTAAAAGATTGTTGTTTTCTTACTTCTTCTAAGAATACTAATTAATAATTCAGAAGTCTGCATAAACTCTAATTCTTTAATTTAATGGAGCTGTTAAAACTCAAGCAATCGGAAACGAAAGGAATGGCTGTAGCTATCTCAGACGGTCAACCTTGAGCAAGTTGAATATCCAACCAGGCATGAAGTCCGTTAGAAGTTGTACCTTCACGAGCAGCCACCTGGAACTTGGGGTTTTAACTTCACGGTCGGAAAGCCTATCAGGTGTCGTAATTGTATCCATCTCGGGTAACCATCACCCGGGGCTCGGACGGCCCATCTGATCGGTCAGCTCAACTGAGACCAGAGACCAACAGGGAGGAACCCGTACCATTCAATTGAAAAACGTGAAGTAACACCAAAGAAAAGTCAAAGCTTAATTCACATGCTTACCAGAGAGACAGTGGAAGGCATATAATATTACCCACATAGTAAACTGAACTTCTATGTATGCTATAAATTCGATTTGCTGTGTTTTCGTATGACTTGGAAATAATATACAAAAATACAGTGACTTAAAAAACAATTTTTATGTTAATTTATTATTTATTATCTCGTAATATTACATTATACTTTAAAGGTAACTAAATTATTAAATTATACTGCGTATAAATATCGATTAGTTATCCCAATATCGTCCATACACATAAGGTTAGACTTCAATGCAATTTGCATTTTTTCAGGTAAAAAGGAGGGTCCAAGGACGGGCGCTCGCAAAAATGCCCCCCTTTATAAGAAAGAACCGAAATCAATATCTCCGAGGGTGACGATGCCTTATATACTGTATACGACTATATAGACATTTTGAAAAGTTTGTGTAGTGCGTAAAATGCATGTATGTGTAGTGAAGAATAAGGGGAGAATTACGTGTTTGAAAGGATGCTGGACTGCTCACAGGTAGATGAGATACGGAAAAAGATCGGCTAAAACGGACAACGACAGAAGAAAATGGAGTTCCAGCACTCCTCGTCTCCCGCCTAACGTCCCTTCCCTTCCGGAGCACTTCCCTGGTCTCTTCCTACCATGCTACAAAACACTTTAAAACCTTACGAATAAATAAATATTCCTTATAGAACGAGGTTTTCTGCTACTTTTACACAACTGAACATTTTATATTTTGATTGCAACAATATGAGTATTTTAAGAGTAACTTTTATACTTTTTTACTATTTATCACTCTTTGACGCGACAGCACTCGGATAAAAAATGAAACATACTGTGTATATATATATACTTTAGTAACCTTAGTTTTACTTCCCTCCCAATTGTTCATTCTGATAAAGGTCAAACTTGATGCTTTATGTTAGACCTACAACTTACATGAAATCAAATATATATATATATATATATATATAAATATATATATATATATATATATATATATATATATATATATGTATATGATCCCAAAATTTGTTATGAACTACGTTTTAAAAGTTAAAATTGATACGAATGTCACGCATAAATTTTTTTCATGAGTACAGCGTCAAAATCTGATTTTGTAATTACATGGTCTATGAATCCAAGGATTCATATAGGAAAATCATGTAAAAACCTTTTGAAAGGATCCATGCGAACCCTCCCAAAAGGATTGGATGCCTAATAAGCTCAATAATGGAATCATCAACAATAACGTATTGGCTTCGACGATGTTGGTTTAAAAAGTTTTACAAAATTTTAGAATTATTTTAAATTATTTTTCTATGGGAAACGTGAGATATTGGAAATGTTACATTTTTATACGAGCTCTTTTCATATAGGAAATATAAAACAAAGTTAATGTTTTCTTAATATATATTTATATATATATATATTATATATATATATATATATATATATATATATATATATATATTATATATATATATATATATATATATATATATATAAAAATGTCAATAAATGATCTAATATTGTGTCATCGGTTTTCACAAGAAAAAATGATTTATTTCGCAGTGAATATATAATTCAGTTTCTTTTGTTTATAAAATGGAATCAAATCAAAGATATGAAAGCACTGGATACATTTTTAATGCTCTGATTTTTCTGTGACACAGATAACTAAGGGCGTGTATGTATATATATATATATATATATATATATATATATATATATATATATATATATATATATATATATATATATATACACACACACACATGGGTTGAATTTCACACTTAAACATGTGAAATGAATGAATGATGCAAATACACAAGAAAAAGAAAAATATTTCAAGTGCTTTCGTGTATTCAACAGTACACCTCGTCAGGGAAGGAAAAGGCAAGCTCTTGCCTTTTTCCTTCATTCCCTGACGAGGTGTACTGTTGAATACATGAAAGCCCTTGGAATCATTTATTTTCCTTGTGGGTTTGCATTATATATATATATATAATATATATATAAGCTATATATATATATATATATATATATATATATATATATATATATATATATTATAAGCGGGTGAACACCGATTTGTTTTCGGGGCAAGGGGCATTGAAGGAATTAATTTAAATTTTAGCACACGGTGTTCAAAAAGAAACGCAACCCAAATAGAAAAGAAAAGGGTTAGGTTACAATGATATATGCATTCTCCTATGGGTTGCGTTTTCTTTTTTGAACACCCTGTATTTTTGTCAGATTAAAAGTGTTTCTGATTCCCTTTTTTTATTTATTTATTGGACGATTTGAGCAAAAGTCATTTCATTAAATTTTGTATTTTTACATTTTGAAGTCTCATGAGAATGACCAAACCTTATATCTTAAACGTGTTAATAATTTTGAACCGAGTAACCGTCTGAGCCCCCAGTAGCTCAGGCCTCAGTGGTATCGGTGTCGAACCCTGGGCGGTAGGGCTCTGGGTTCGTTCTATGTTACTGGCTCTTGGTTTTGGTTGGGCCGGCCACTCGCCCTATTATTGCTCGGGCTAAGGTGACCCTTGGGGCACTCTCACCCCGATACAAAAGTCGTTCGGATTGACTGGAAACGTTCAAATTATTTAAATCTGTAAAGCATAGAGAGAAAGATTTAATTTATGTTAGGAGAGTGTGTATGTGTGTTTTGGGGGTTCTCTGATCTCCTTCATAAAAGCCGAGGTCATACGACAGAGGGGACCTACGACTTTACGTGGATATCCAAACCACGAGTCGTTCTTTACATCATCTGGATTCGGGAAACGGCCACCCATGCAATTACTGAACAGACCCAACGCCGCTTTAGTTCGCTGGTCTAGCGAGAAGCGGTGTTGAAATGAATGCATAAAGCGAGATAAGGAGAAAGAGAACTTACTGGAAAAGCTGATACAGTATTTACTAACCGTTGGTTCGTCGTGGATTGGTACTGATCCGCCAGTGGATTTTTATCGGTTCGTGGAGTTCCCTTACAGGAAGATAAAAATCTGAAACAATTATATGAACGTAACACAGTGATTTTATGCAATGTTTTGGAGAGCAATACGGGAGGCTGTAAAAAGTGACGTAGTATTCATCAAGGACTGTTTTGCGTTTTACTTCCTTTAACCGCACACCCACTCCTGAGATCCATTTGCTCCCATTGTTCCAATAGTGTGTTTCGCACTCAGACCTTCGGAAGCTGCGAGAAAACGTGGTTACGCCTTATGCTTCCTAAACTTCAGGTCGTGATGGAAAGGAAAGGGCCGTAAGGCCTTTCTTGAGTACCCGCATTGAAGTCTGACGAGACTTCTGAAACAATTTGGTAGTAATTTGGGAGCTGAAAACATTTTTAAATGAATTTCGATAAAACGTTGACCGTGCAATAAAACCAAAATTTATTGCCTTCATTTGGCTCATGGTAAAATTCGTCTACGTATTAACTGACTCCTTTTTCTATATTTTCTCACCATCCTGTAAATGTATGCTTTAATTATATATATATATATATATATATATATATATATATATATATTAATGTTTTCATTATGATAAAAATAATAACTTTCTCAAGAGTTTCAGCCACAGAAAATTCAATGAAACAAGTTTCATTCAATTTTCTGTGTTACCACGTATTTATATTTTGAGGTTTATATATTGGTTTGTTCATTAATAACACTGTACAGTGTACAACAGTGAAAAAAAACGGAAATGAGATTGTCATTTTTATGGCTAATTATATGCGTAGATTGCGAAAATAACACTCATTTATTTGTATCACCCACCGATTTTATGAAAATGACCCTATTTCATTGTATCATTTTGAAAACCACTGGTTCTCTGAACGCATCTTTTACATTTTGTTCAGTCATGCATATGCTGTGGTGGTCGTGTTCGGTTCTGTGTTTCCACTTTGATTTTATGAAAAAAAAATTTCATTAATCATTTAAAACAAAATTGTCAGCCATATTTTATCATAAATCGGTGCTATAAGTGAGTATTATTGAATAACAGCTATCAAATTATGTGTATTTCACCGACAACGTCTACATTGTGTGAAATTGCAAATTGATCTATCATTTTCTTATTTTACAGGTTTTTATTGATGTTATGCTACATTGCCTAGAGAGTGCAAAAATTCGCCACAGTTTTTGTTATATTTGTGAGACATTAACATTAAAACAGTATAAAAGGAAGTTGACTTCTCATGTGAAAAAGCTTTATGAATTATAATACTTCGCATGCAAAGTTGGTGATCAGGACAAGCACTGGGCGCCTCATATCTGCTGTGTGAGATGTACAAGCTCGTTATCTGCATGGTTCAAAGGCACCGGTCCTGGTCTGGGATTCGGTGTCCCAATGGTATGGAGAGAGCCGCTGGACCATTCAACTGATTGCTATTTGTGCTTAACGAACATCACAGGTTTGAATCTTTTATTTTTCTGAATATACGTCAAATTTGGTGTTTTTAGCCCATTTTAGCATATCCTGCTCTGCATAATGTATTACGTAATTATGCTATTTTAAGTAATCAACAATGTCTATTGTCTCACATTACAGGTTGCAACAGAAAAGGGAAAAAGGCTATAGTCTACCCAAATCTTCGTTCTGCTATGCGTCCTGTGGAACATTCTACAGATATACCCATCCCTCGTCCTCCAGCTGAAATGCCGACCGATAACACAGACTCTGACAAAATCGGATCAGACGGCGAATGCTATGAAGCTCAAGTCGAGTCCAAGAAAGAACAATATCTCATCACGCAGCCTGAAC
The DNA here is from genome assembly GCA_023014485.1 of Bathynomus jamesi. NCBI lineage: Eukaryota > Metazoa > Arthropoda > Malacostraca > Isopoda > Cirolanidae > Bathynomus > Bathynomus jamesi. Next base: position 797,795 of record JAJOZX010001408.1, on the reverse strand, counting down.
TCAATGATTTGGTCCGTGATTTAATACTTACCAAGCAACAAGTGAACTGCTGGCCTCCTCACGTCTACAAGAATGGAATCTGCTGGCGGAAGACGTACGAATTACAGCATTCCGAAAACGCTCCTTGGATTTGCAGGAATATTTCACAATGAAGAACAATCTTTATTATTACATTAATATACATGGTCTGTTCGATGCTCTAGGTTTGTGCTATGAACCGAATCAGTGGAGATTGTTCATCGATGCATCTCTGTACAGTGTTAAGGGTGTACTGCTACACAATGGGAACACAATGCCTTCTGTTCCGATCGTTCATTCAGTCGTCTTGAGAGAAACGTATGACAATATTGCTTTTATTCTGGACTGTATAAAATACAATTACATGTGTTTCCTATGCAAGTGGGATAGCCGAGCAAAGTCTGAACACTACACGCTTAGTATGGCCGCCGCGAGACAATTCCTCACCTGGATCTCACAATGTTATTCACAAACCACTAGTACGAAAGGAAAAGGTTATCTTGCCGCCACTTCACATAAAACTAGGGCTGATGAAACAATTTGCAAAGGCGTTGAAACAGGATAAGCCTGCCTTCAAATATCTAAAGAAAAATTCCCAAAAATAAGTGATGCCAAGATTAAAGAAGACATATTCGTCGGCCCTCAAATTCGCCAACTCATACTAGACGAACACTTTGAAGCGGTGATGGATGAGGTTGAGTTGGCAGCCTGGCGTGTATTCATTCAAAAACGTGTGCAGCGGTCTACTAGGAAAGACTAATACGACAACTATGTTGCACTTGTGGATCAACTTATCAACTTATACCAACGTCTCGGATGTAAGATGTCATTGAAAATTCATTTTTTGCATTCACATCTCTCATTCTTTCCGGAAAACGCATCTGCTGTTAGCGACGAACACGGGAGAGATTCCACCAGGATATAGCCCACAATGGAGAGCCGATACAAAGGGAAGTGGAGTCCTGCTATGCTGGCCGATTTCTTCTGGAATTTAAAGCGTGACCAACCAGAAGCATAACACAAACGTCAGCATAAATACAAATAATGAGTTGAAAACAGTATAATACGAGAGTTTTGTGTTAATTTTGTGCATATATGTTGAAGTATAGCAATAATTAAACTGTTCCATATGATAAGCCTATCTGTTTATCAATATATCTTATTTTTTGGTACGAAGATTTTAAGCAGTCATTACAAAAAAACGTGACGTGATAGAAAAAACTATTTTCAGATTTGGAATCAGCACACACGAAATTTAAGAATGACTGAAAGTTATTCTCATTTTTTTCTGAACCGAAAATTGTTGTAGGTGTAATTAATACTTTACATGAATGTGCATGACTGGGCCTTATAAGCTACTTTATAAGCTAATTTAATTGTAAATTGCATAATTATTAGAGGTAATATCCGCATAACATCCGCAGTCAGAAGTGCGGATGCGGATGTTAAAAATGATGCGGATATCCGGTCCACCACTAATATATATATATAATCATGATGCAGTCATAGTTTAAGTGGAATTATGAAGAGTTAAACATCTTTTAATTAGAGCATCATTCCGCACATACGCCCATTGATTCAGGGTAAGAGCAACTCGCAGCAGCATTGCTATGCAAGTAGGGGGTCAAAGTACTGATAAGGCTTTCGTACGTGATTCATCCGCACTGAAAGCAACAATGTTCTATGTTTGGCTAGTCCATATCCGTATTCAATTATTGGCAATTTTCGTTAGTTGTATTGCGGATAACGCCAGTCCTGGTGCATGATCCTTCAGGAGCAAGTCGCACCGCAAGTTTGTGTTTCCTCCCTAAGGCACCACCAATTTACCCGTGTCAATCACAGTCACAGTCGTAGTACCTCAGGCTTGCTCTACGCAAATTGGACCAAAACCCACAAGTATCCGTAATCGCAAACCGTCCGTATATAGGCAGGTATTTTGTTTAGAATAATATTTTTTATATATATCTGAAGACTCACACCCGGAAAAAACATTGTAGTTGTAAACTCAAACAGAATAGAATATAAAGACTATGTCGTAAGGTAAAAGAGTAACATCCATCCTTCTGTATATATATATATATATATATATATATATATATATATATATATATATTATATTTATATATAATATCTGAAAATTATTTCACGAAAGTAACACGTGAAAAATAATTTATGATGATAAAAACCACGAAGGAAAGGAAACAGAATGGCTCAAGCCCGAGAAGGCCATTTTTTCTTCAATGTTTCTCCGCGCTCTTAGGATCGCAAGTCCGGATAAATCGAATGCGAATTAGAAAAAAATCAACGGTATTGAAGTGATCTGTGTTATCCATCTGCGTTTATGGAATCTTGTCTCAACAAGGCAAAACGAACTTTCTTATCGTGTCAATATACACTCGTACTTTGTCAAAAAATATTTTAGTACTTCCATTTTTCCCGGGCTTTTTAGGCATTGCTAATGTACTAAAACTTTTGTGATATTAATGTAGTATTTTCATATAAACAATATTGTGAAAAATATCATAGTAAAAAAGCCCTACCAATAATTCAGGCATTATCTATCTAAAATTTGGTTGTAAACAATGTGATTCCTTTTACATAGGTCAAACGGGAAAGGATTTGCACACACGTATAAAACAGCATCAATATTCCGTTAGAAACAGACAGTTGTCCAGTGCCCTTTTTGTCCATTTGTCAGAGTTATCCCACTGTATTGATTGGAATAATGCTTCAGTTTATTCCACTCTAGCAACTTGTTAATAGAAATATTCTTGAGTCTGCCATTATCCAACTTACAAATAACTTCAACATAATCAAAGGTCTTTTTCAACTCGATCCTGTTGTTTGAATTCTTCAGAACAGATTTAGATAAGAAGGTAGAACGCTAAATCTTGGTAAACTTGTATGCCACTCTAATAACTTTTATTTTTCAATTTTCATATAAAAAAAAGGGCAGTGCTAAAACCCGGGCAGATTTTCCAGTATAAATTTGTATATTTTTTTATCATAACATTGGTTGGAACAATTCATTTAATCTTGTGCTAAAAATCGATATATTTTTCAATTTTTATATACAAAAAGGGCAGAGTGCTAAAACCCGGGCAGATTTCAGTATAAATTTGTATATATTTTTATATTTTTTTATCTATTAACATTGGTTGGAAACAATTCATTTAATCTTGTGCTAAAAATCGATAGTTTTTTTCCTTACAAATTGTGTATGCCCCTCCACAATCCTTTAATTTTATTTCTCCGTTTATTGTATATATATATTTTTTTCTGTAACCTATATACAGGGTGTCCCAAAAGTCCCTATCTATTTTGTTGAAATAGGCTGAATTTCAAATGAATGTTTTATGACATGATTGCCTGCACCTTTCTAGACAAATACATGCATTAGATTTCTATTTTAATTATTTTTATATTTTTAATTAATTTTTTCAGATCCATATCATTGGTGTGGATGTGCATGAACGCGTTGATAGTAAAATTTTCAGAGGAAGAAATGTTTTGAAATTAGAGACCGATTCTCAAGAAGGTTTCATAAGCCTGGACCGACAGATAAAGCATTCGTGAATTGGTGAACAAATTCAAAGGACTGGATCTGTGCATGATGAAGGAAGAAGTGGACGCCAAGAACAGTACAACAAAACATTGAATCTGTTCGCATAATGTTCGAAGGACGATCAAAGAATGTCAGTGCGCCAAGCATCCCACAGATTGACCATACCCAAAAACTGTTCACAAATCTTGCGTTCGACGCTGAAGAAGAGCGTTATCACATCAGCTGTTACACAGCTTGCAATGTGTGGGTGAACTGGTCGAACAAATCCAAAATAACAATTTAATGGACCACATTTTGTTTAGCGATGAGTGATTTTCACACCTGTGGCAAAATCAATCGACATAATTGTCGCATCTGGGCTAATGAAAAGCCAACTGAGTTCACTGAATGGGAAAGAAACTCACCCAAAGTCAACGTGTAGCTTGGAATGACGAAGTCTAAGATTTACGGGCCCTTTTTCTTTGCAGAGGCTACAGTGACAGGGCCTGTTTACTTTGATATGCTTCAAATTTTCTAGAACCTCAACTTCTTGAAGATGGCATTCTCGACAATGTAGTCTTTCAGCAGATGGGCACCATGTCAATTCCAGAATTGTTCAGACATACCTAAACGAGCGTTTTCCATATCGTTGGATTGGACGTGGGGGAAATAGGCCTGGGCAGCGTGATCTCCGGATTTGACCCCTTGGATTTCTTTGCTTGGGGTTTTCATTAAATCAGAGGTCTATCGCAGAAATTTCGAGATTTACCAGATCTGCGAGATCGTATTAGGCAAGCAGTTAGAAAATAACCCTGAAATGCCCGGAAATGTGTTCGGCAATGCAGCTGACCGCTTGAGATTTGCAGAAGATGCAGATTGAGGCACATGTGGAAACTACTAATTGAAGATTTTAATGGTGTAATACTTGTAATTTGTATAGAAATCATCTGTATTCGTCAGTGTGACATTTATTTGAAATTCAGCATATTTCAACCAAAATAGATAGGGACTTTTGGGACACCCTGTACAGGCTGTAACTCTTTATGTTACTTCAGGTGTTCCTGAGGATGTCATTAGACGAAAGCGCTTGAGCACCATTCTGTGTTTTCCTTTCCTTCGTGGTTTTATTCATCATATATTATATATATATATTATATATATAATATATATATATATATTATATATATTATATGTATATATATGATGAATGAAAATTATTTCACGAAAGTAACACTGAAAACTATTTATGATGAATAAAACCACGAAGGAAAGGAAACACAGAATGGTGCTCAAGCGCTTTCGTCTAATGACATCTCAGGACACTCAAACAGTATATATATAGGTATATATATATATTAGGTAAAAAGAGAACACTTAATAGAGTTTCATATATTTCTGACGTTTCGAGAACTAATCTCATCACCATTGAATAAATAAAATATACAGTGTGTCGAGAATTATCTGTACAATTTTGGCGGTTATTAAAAGTCAACCATGAAGTGTAGAAATTCAGTCTTGTCCCATTTTACAGAGAATCTCATTAAGTTTTTTCTGATACACGTTTTGATAAGTTTTTTAGAAATGTACGCGGGTGACAGACATTGATGATTTAAAAGCAAGAATCACAGCTGCTATTGAGCGAAATTGATGTGGATATGCTGCAGCGTACATGGCAACATTTAGAGTATCGATTGGAAGTTTTGCGAATCACTAATGGTGCACATATCGAATGTTTGTAACAACGTTACTTTAATAAAAAACTTTTGAAAATACAGATTTCTAAATAATCTTGTTTAAGAATTTTACGTGTGTTATCAAGAATTTATTAAAGATGAAATTGTACAGATAATGTTCGGACACACTGGAATTTCTAAAAACTTGTCAAAACCTGGTATCAGAAAAACCTTAATGGCGATTCTCTGTAAAATGGACAAAAACTGGAATTTCTACACTTCATGGTTGACTTTTAATAACAGCCAAAAATTGTACAGATAATTCTCGGACACCCTGTACATGAAATTAAAGCCAAATTTAAAACCTAAACATGAGTAAGAATGAAAATTACAAAATATTACGTGGAATGAGGTCGTACAATCATTTAAGCTCCGTTTTTAAATACTTAATATACAGTGTGTCCGTAAAGTCATCGGGAATTTAAATAGCTATATTATTGCAACGAAACATGATAATGAGATGAAAAAAAGGCAAATTGAAGAACAACTCTAAAAGAATAACTTTTTTAACGTAGTTCGATATGGGCTCCTCTGGTAGCCCTGCAGACATCTAGGCGGTGATTCAATTCCAGCCACACAACCCCAAGAACATCAGGAGTGACGGATGCGATACTTCCGTGATTCGCTCGGCAAGTGATGAATATCCCTAATGGGTACACTACACGCTTTGCTTGACGTAACCCCACAAATAAAAGTCCAAAGGTGTCAGGTCCGGAGAGCGTGGAGGCCATGCTTCCATCCTCCTCTTCCTATCCATCTCTGTGGAAATTTTCATTAAGGAATTCTCGAACAACGTTGGCATAGTGCGGAGGAGCACCATCTTGCTGAAAGATGACATTATTGTCGATAAATTGGGGTACTGCAAAATGTTCCAACATAGCGAGGTAGTTGTGTGACGTCACAGTGGGTTCCGCGAAGAAAAATGGGCCAATCACTCGATCTCGTGCTAGAGCACACCACACACTAACTTTCGGGCTATTACGCTCATGTTCAACATAGGCATGGGGACAGCCTAGACTAACTACGAGATAAGGTTAAGCTTAGCCTAGACTAACTACAAGATACAACTTTGAAAGTTGTTCTTCAATTTGGCATTGTTTTCATCTCATTATCATGTTTCGTTGCAATAATATAGCTATTTAAAATCCCACCATGACTTTACGGACACACTGTATGTATATGGATTCACACAAACGCAAATCAGAGTCGTTTACTAAAAGTAAAACTTTAAAATTGTCTATAGTTAAAGTACACACACACACACACACACACACACACACACACATTATAATATATATATATATAATATATACCAACCATTCACCTAAGATGAGAAAATAGAAAATGTAGAAAAGCGAAGCTCTATATATAGTATATACCTTTCAACCTTTCAAAGGTTCCGTGCGATGATTCCTCATTTCACAAAGGTTGAAGCACACACACACCTATATATATATATATATAATATATATATCTATATATATATATATATATATATATATATATATATATATATATATATATATATATATATATATATATATAGTGTATATTAGGACAATGCATGCTTTGTCTGGAACACCGTGCATTGTCCTCCCTCATTTGACAGAATCCGAAATATAGAAATACTGTAGTTTTCGACTTGACCAGCCCCACCTGAACAACGTGCGAAGTGTTCACTGTATTAGGCCAGATTAAATTAGGTTAGGTTAGGTTAGGTACACATATAATTCGGTTCTATTTGCATATACATATATATATATATATATATATATATATATATATATATATATATTTCGGGCTCCAGACAAAGGCATGCATTGTCCAACTGCTGGACTTTGCCCGTAAACACACACACACACACACATATATATATATATATATATATATATATGCGCCTCGGTGGTGTAGTGGTTAGCGTCGCTGACTACGAATCCATCGGCCCCGGGTTCGAGACCCGACGGCAGCCGGCGTGCAGCAAAAACCCAGCTGTTCATCCTTCCACACAATAAAAGAAAGTACTTTGGTAGATAAATGGGTACCCTAGGTACCCTAGGTGGCTAGTGGTTAAGACGCTGGGCTATTGATGGGACGTGGTTCGGATTCCACGTTAAACTGTAGGTCTAAGGTGGGGTGAAAAGCTTGACCTTCGTCAGAATGAACAATTCTGGCGGAAGCTAACCAAAGGTTATATATATATTATATATATTTTTAATTTCTTTTAAAATACTCCACTATTATAGTGATTTAAAATTATACTCAGTTTTTCTACTTCTAAATATAATTGCAAATTTAATTTTGTAAATTGCTTTATAATTTAAGATTTCATTCCTTCATTTATTTTGTCATTGTAACGGTTGGTAGGAAGGCACATTGAAGCGGGAAGTGTCCTCTCATCGTCGATAACAGGGGACTGCTAAAACATCGATGGAGACCGTGAATAATTGAATAAATTAGGCAAAAGCTTTCATTTGCGCCGAATTATCTTTATTAAGATGTCGCCTTGGCTTCATAAATCAGCCATTTTGCCTTGTCAAATTTATATATCTCCGATCAGAGCCTTCCACGCGAGTTATGGCTAAAGTCTTATCCATCTAAAAGGGTCAGACAAGGTTACAGTCGATAAAGGGAAGTGTAACCATTGTAATGAGAACTCAGTCCCTGATAAGAGATTATATTGGTCGCGAAGAATAATTTACGAGCCATTGGGCGATATCTCTTTGCACCTTACTATTAATTTCATAAAAAAAAGAATAATACACTCGTGTTCTTATTAATTCCTTTGTCCTGTCTGCATGCATTTCCACAAAAAATTGTTTCAATACTCATACAACACATGTACACACACACACACACATACACACACGTGAGCATCTTCGCATAAGCGAGGTACCGACTTTTTTAAACTCAAATATCTTAAAAACTTATCAACTTAACTTAATTTAACCTAACCTAACCATAGTGCCATCGAATCAGAAAGGGCGTGATAAGTATTTCGGGGGCAACTGAGGGTTCGAACGGTATTTTCTGTTAAGTTATTAAATAGTGAGGTACTAGCTAATCAGCGTACCGTAAGTCTAGGACTAACTATAACTTAACATAATCAGGACTAATATATTTTTCCCAACAATAAAAATGTTTCGAGATTGTTTTATATAATATTTTTAATGTTCCGAGGTACTACCGTACAAAAAGTATTACCTCACGAAAAAATTATCACACTACGTCCGTGAATTGCAGGAACGTGAATTGCAAAGGTGTCATGCAGCATCACGAAACTGCATCCATCGAAGGTCGAGTGGAAAACAAGTGAAGGAACGAAACAATACTCATAATTATCATTAATTAAAATACATTTCCTTCATTTGCATTTTATAAACACTTAATGTATACATGAAAGATCCGGGTGCATAATTTATCGGGAGGAAGATGCGCCTCAAATTTGTTTTCCTCGAGAGGTCACGCGAATGCATTGTCTGCTTTGATTTCAAGTGTAAATACAGAAATAGATAGATAGATAGAGAGATAGATACATAGATACATACAAAGAGATGGATAGATACATACATACATAGATGCATAGATAGAAAGAGAATTATGCATACATACATACATAGAAAGAGAGAGAATTATGCATACATACATACATACATACATACATACATAAATCACTGTACAGTTAAGTGAAATCCTACACTGGTTTATGGGACACCTTTGTGTGTGTGTGTATATATATATATATATATATATATATATATATATATATATATATATAAATAAAGGGTGATCCAGAGAAATGGGACCCAAAAGAAACCCCTGTAACTCTTAAAGTATAAGTCCTTTTATAAAATCATACGCATCATTCGAAAGAGGATAGTTACAAGTTTGTACAGGATTGTATAGGTTTTGACAATACAAGACAAGATAAGATACAAAACAAATAAAAGTGTTAGTTAAAACTAACCCTTCAAGATGACTGCATGGACTGTGGAACAGTTGCGGTTCATAACTGAGCAATATTATGAGCATGGAAGAAGTGTAGTTTCAGCTCTTAGAAGGTGATTTTGACATCTGAAAATTTGTCTTGAAAGATCTTTGAGCTGAAACTACACTTCTTCCATGCTCATAATATTGCTCAGTTATGAAACGCAGCTGTTCCACAGTCCATGCAGTCATCTTGAAGGGTTAGTTTTAACTAACACTTTTATTTTGTTTTGTATCTTATCTTGTCTTGTATTGTCAAAACCTATACAATCCTGTACAAACTTGTAACTATCCTCTTTCGAATGACGCGTATGATTTTATAAAAGGACTTATACTTTAAGAGTTACAGGGGTTTCTTTTGGGTCCCATTTCTCTGGATCACCCTTTATATATATATATATACTGAAATTATTTTTACAGGAAATTTATTTCTAAGAATTGTTACACTTTCCAAAAATGAAAATATATTTCGCATCTCGTTTAAAATTTATTAAATCTCTCCATGTTTCAGATAAACAAGCTTCGCCTCTCTTCCTTCCTTTTGTAGAGGAAAAAAAAATAGAATCTTTGTATAGAAAAAGAGCGTATAATAATATTAATACTCAAACTCTTCTAATATATTAAAATAATTTCGTAATCTGACGTATCTTGCGTGGATTAATAACATAAGTTTCGACGCAAATTGCATCTCTCTCATCTTTTCAATAAGGCTGAAATATTACAACATTTTTTTTTTCTTTCTCTCTTTTCTTTGTCTTCTTTTTTTTTTTGTTTCATTCTCTCTCTCTCTCTCTCTCAATGCGTTTCTGTCACTATTTTTGTTTGTTCAAATATGTATTTGTATCTGTTAGTCTCTATGTTTTTATTGATCTATTTATCTATCTATCTGTCTATACACACACACACACACACACACACAGGTACATATATATATATTATATTATAATATATATATATATATTATATATAATATATATATCGTTAAAACCGAAATGTGTTACTGTGTATAACTCTTGGCGTTCAATACCTGTTCAAAAACTCGTATTTGAAAAAAAATCCTTTACGGTTAAAACAAATTGGTCTTCTGTTTTGAGCTTCGTGTCACACTTTCCTTCCTCTCCATATAATCATTTTCAAATTGTTTTTTTTTTTTTAATATGTACTTTTTATGGGGAAAAAAAACGAATAAAAAACCGATATTTTTTAATAATACTTGTTGTATCTGTCATGCGGAATATATTTATATAAAACATTTTAAAGAACACTGAAATTTTATGTAAGACTGCAAATTTTTGTCAATCTTTTATTATATGGAGTGCTACAACCTCCATTATACGGCCTTTTGTACTTCACTATAAATAAAATAATGTAATAAGAGGCTTAAAACCACGCATGGAGAATCTGCGTTGTCAAAGATACCATCTCTGGTCCCTTTTAACTGTCAGGCCGATATACCACTACTGAGAACACTTCCATTAAAGGAATCGAAATTTTTGGGTCTCGGATTGTGTTTATTATTGTTATTATTATTGTTATTATTATTGTTATGTAGTCGAGATAGAAGCCTTCCCTATATAACTTAATCAAAGCACAATGCTCCTTTTAAGATCCTTTGTTTCGTTTTCAGTTACAGAAAATTTTAGACTTTTATATATACAGGGTGTCCCTAAAGTCTGGACACATAGGAAATATCACTAACTATAACTAACTATATGTTTATTATTATTTTATTATATTATCTTAAATTCATGCAACTGAGGCCTAAGGTAGGCCCACATCGAATCAGCAACCCTGAGGTAGGACCAAATAGGACCTCCAAGTCCATAACTTATGGACTTGGAGGTCCTATTTGGTCCTACCTCAGGGTTGCTGATTCGATGTGGGCCTACCTTAGGCCTCAGTTGCATGAATTTAAGATAATAATAATAATAATATAATAACATATAGTTAGTTATAGTTAGTGATATTTCCTATGTGTCCAGACTTTAGGGACACCCTGTATATATATATATATATAATGTAAATGAATACAAGGTTTCTGCCAATGAAACTGTCATGAATTTCTATATACTGTATATAAATCTATTATTATGTTAATAATCTGTGATCGTCCTTTATTCATAAATAATCCAAAATGCTCATTTTTAACGTGGATCAGTTATTCTTGATTTGATTGTTTGATTGACTCTTGTTTGCTATAACTTTACACCTGCTAATTTATTCTATATTTAACACGTTACGTACTCTGTTTTCTGGTATTTCAATATAAACCATGCTTGAGGGACTACGCTAAAATTGACAAGGGTGCTGAGAAGAGGGAAACATGACTTACCTTTCTATAATGAGAGAGAGAGAGAGAGAGAGAGAGAGAGAGAGAGAGAGAGAGAGAGAGAGAGAGACTTATATGGTCCCAAATATACAGTAGCTGGCCTTGCGGTTCGAATTATAGTTACACACAAAAATTGTTACATGGTACACCTATAAAAACAGAAACAAGTTTGAGTATACGTCTACCCCTCGAACCTCGCATTAATAAACAACGGGGTGTTTTATACGATCTCTGCTATTGGTTAGAAAATGGTGTAAGTGCGTGTAACACTTCATTTAATTGGTTACTTCGAACGTCCAACTCTCTTTCTCTCTCGACTTTAACAACTGTTGCTCGGCATTTATAATGAGTTCATAAATTAATTATTAATAAATGCTGTTGTAGGTATTAATTATTAATTACACTTTATTCATTACTCGTTCTACAACAAAATATCCTTGAAAATATTATCAATAGCCAATTTAAGTAGTTATTATAGTAATTTTTATAATTTAATTACATTTTAAAGAATTAATATTCTCAAAATTGTATTCTTTAAAAAAGAATATTAGACACAAACAGTTCTAAAAATTTTTATGTTTGTTAATATTTTCTGAATAGCTCTTTAAAATCATTTGTTTTGAATCGTTCAGGAAAAAAAAATTCCTTAAATTTGGCTTACAAGTTTTATGGTGCGCTTCAGTACACATAAAATTCCAGAATGAAAATTTACTTCGGAGTTTCGGACATCCTATCGTGATCTTTTATATCGAAAGTATTTTCGAATTCATAATCTTTCCTCGTTCGCGCATCAACAATCCCTAATAAGCATAAACAAGCACCATTGACTGAAGTTCCAGTACAAAAGAGCTTAATAATCTCTTGTATCGAGAAGAATACCTGAGACGAAATGAATCACGACTTCTTAAAGGAATTTGTTTCTGCCTCCATTCATCATTCTTAAACCTCATCCCACGAATTTAATTAGAAGCAAAGCCGACTACAGTGGCTAAATCGCACGCTTGTCATTACTCCCGCAAAGCTTGAATTAAAGCGAATATAAGCGAATATGCGTCAAACGAAGCTCGAAGGCATTGGAGCCCCTTTGCTTTCATTAAAGGTTGATAAATTTAAAGAAGTTAGCCATTTCTATTCCGAGGAATCCTAAATCCTCTAAGCTAAGCAACCAGTTTTATATTGAGCGTAAGGATTATTAAGGTGTGGCAGGCAGTGCTGACCATTCGCATAATCCCCTATTACGTCCTTCTCGTTGAGGGATTCGGCTAACTCTTCGTGCATGCCAAACTATAATCTTAAATATTCAATTCACTGTTACGCTTCAAGCTTTGAATCATGCACTAACGTTTCGAGTGCTTTTGGAATAGGTACCGTAAATAGCAAATCAATACACGATACGTCAGATTCAATATATCTCATGAACCGAGATTACATATTTCATATGTAATGATTATATATATATATAAATTATATCACACATATATGGAAAAATTAAGGGAGAAACAATTTTAGTCCATTAAATCAAATGAAATGAATGTAACCATTATTAACCTGCAATAATGTACTCAATTTCCACGATTTTTACATCTTTTATAATAAAGTTCATTAGAAATTTTTTATCCTCATTCTAACATCCTCGTGTGTGTATATATATTGACAAAGGTAAATAGACACCATGATAATTGTCCTGAAGAGCAATGGAATGCCAGAACCAAATAAAAAACTATGGAAAAACCGAGGCTGTCTATTTACTTTTGTCAACCCCTCTCCCCCCCCTCTCTCTCACTATATATATATAATATATATATATAAGCGTTTCTGAATGAATTTAGTCATAGTAAAAAATTTCATATGTTAATGGCATGGAATTATTATCATTGTAGATGGAGGTTATGCATGAAGGTGTTGTTAACTAATAAAAAGTAAGTTGTATTCTGGAAGTAGTTCGTCTTTAATTTATTGAAGTTTGAGTCTATTTTTATAAAAAAAAGGGAGTAAAATTATAAAAATGTCTTTACCCCTAAAATTTATAACAAATTCGTGTTACCATTAATTTCATTATATATATATAGTAATTTTATCTTCTAAGAATTTGCTCACGCCTGCATTAATACATATATATATATATATATTATATATATATATATATATATATATATATATATATATATATATACTGTATATATATATATATATATATATATATATATATATATACAGGGTGTATACAAATTATCTTTACAACTTCTCTCTCAAATAAAAATATTAGGAAACGAGGTACACATACCGTTTTTACGCCATCTGTGAAAGAAAGTAATAAAGTTTCACGTGGTAGTTGTCAGATGTCAGATTATTGTACAGGGTGTACACAAATTACGAAATTGGTACGAAATTCCCTTAACATGCATTTCCAAAGTTGGTGGATTGGCCATAACCTCAAACACATTGAACATGGGCACCATTTGTCACACGTAAGACGTCCAAACGGTATTCTATCTCCATCCATGTACGCTGCAACATTTCAACGTCAACTCTTGCAGCAGCAGCAGCAATTCTGGTCTTTAAATCGTCGATGTTGGCCACTGGAGTTGTGTACACGCAGTCTTTTACATAACCCCATAGAAAAAAGTCACAGGGTGTTATGTCTGGTGATCTGGCCGGCCAAGAGATGGGTCCCCCACGGCCAATTCACCGATTTGGGAAATGCATGTTAAGGGAATTTCATACCAATTTCGTAATTTGTGTACACCCTGTACAATAATCTGACATCTGATAACTACCCCGTGAAACTTTATTACTTTTTCTCACAGATGGCGCAAAAACGGTATGTGTAACTCGTTTTCTAATATTTTTATTTGAGAGAGAAGTTGTAAAGATAATTTGTGTACACCCTGTATATTTTTTTTAATGCAGGCGTGAACAAATTCTCAGGAGCTAAAATCCTTCCAATGATCTTATAACATGCAAGCAAGCATCCTGCAAATGCAAGTATATATATATATATTATATATATATAATATATATATATATATAACAGGGTAACAAAAGTATTTATAACTGTATTGGGAAAAAAATCTATGTTAGAAACTAACGTCAGGTGTTTAATTAATTAGAATATTATATGTACATAATGAAATTAATGATAACACGAATTCGTTATAAATTTTTTCTGGTAAAAACATTTTTGTAACATAATAATAATTTTTTATATATATATACACAGGCCACGTCGGGCTAGCATCATGAAAAGAAAAACTATGGTATTTGTCATTTACCATTACTTATTCGGACTAGAGTGGATTTAATTATCCCAGAAGAGTTCCTTGTTCCATGCACGGTCGGTGTGTATCATATATATATATATATATATATATATATATATATATATATATATATATATATATATACATGTCCCCGCAAGGGGGTTCTAAGCTCGTGCTCTTGAGTGCTCTTTGTGCTCGTTTGTACGTGCTTGTTCCTGGAGGTTTCACGTGCGCCCTCCCGGCCCTAGCACCCAAGGATGATGGGGCTCGACCCTGCAGTCCTTGTCATCCTTGGTCTTTTTCCACTTCGACTGTCCCCTCCACCCTTTCTTTTTCCTCTGTCTTTCCTCTCCCTTTTTCTTTGTTTTTCCGCTGAGATATGCCCTTTTACATAGAGGCGAATCGGTTCTTCTTGAACTTAAAAAAAAAAAAAAAAAAAAAAATATATATACATATATATATATATATAACATAAAGAACGACGCTTGTATAGGAGAACATTCCGCGCAAGATGAGGAGGGAGAACGAACAAATGGAAAAAAAAGAGGTAACCACCCGGGAATCGAACCCGGGATCTTCCGATTGCCGGTCAGATATGATAACCACTACACCATGGTCCTCACTCGATCAGAAGTCGTAATTCTCCTACATACGCGCAGAAACCAATGCCCCGATGGGGGCACCTCCCGCATGCCGCACCTATTACGTTAATTATACTGCGTGTTCTTTGCAGTTGAAATATATATATATATATATATATATATATATTATATATATTATATATACAGGGTGGGCCGTAAGTTTCCATACATAGGAAAAATTAAACGTTTGTTTTTATGTTTCAGATACCCTAAGAATATGCGTTTGACGTAAGATCTTGTTTACTGATGAAGCAAATTTTTACGTCAATGGAGAGGTTAATCGGCAAAACATACGTTATTGGAGTAATGCTAACCCTAACTGGCTGAGTCCGACGAAGATGCAAGGTGCCGGTAAAGTGATGGTGTGGGCCGGGATATGGGGTGACAGAATTATTGGACCAATTTTTGTCAGTGGAAATCTTAATGCCGAAAGGTATCTTAACATGTTGCAAGAAGAGATTTTCCCATCCCTGCTAAAACGAGGAAGGTAACTTCCCAGTTTACTTCCAGCAAGATGGAGCTCCACCTCATTATGGTCTTCACGTGCGTCGGTATTTGGATCAGCAGCAGTTTCCGGATGCTTGGATTGGTCGGCGTGGTCCTGTGGAGTGGCCTCCCAGATCCCCAGATCTCACCCCCCTTGATTTCTATCTTTGGGGGCACTTGAAGGCCATGGTGTATCAGGAAAAGATACGAGACATAAATCATCTAAAGGAACGTATCACCAACGCCATTACAAGCATAACGTCAACTGTGCTAATGCGTGTTCATCAACAGTGGGGAACACGTATTGAAATGTGTTTCAAAACAATGGCAACCATGTAGAGCATATTATATAAATAAAAATGGTTGTCCATAAAAAAATGTTTATTTTTCCTATGTATGGAAACTTACGGCCCACCCTGTATATATATATATATAAACATAAAAAGGAGAACTCGTTTCTGAACGTTTCGGAAGCACCTTTTCCATCTTCAGTATTTAACTTATTAAAATAAACACTGAACTGATAAATAAATTTAAGAAAAGTTTAAAACAATTCATGAGAACACAATTTTAAGATGGTTTGGTAAATTAATTAGGATGGACACCAAGTAGAGAACCAACCTTCAGCGTAGCAAATCCGAGAGAGTAACTGCGTGAAAAATCATTAAGGATAGACAAGGAAATTGGTTGGTTGGCTTCGCTGAATTTTTCATCCTGACGAAGGTCAACCTTGTTGCCCCACCCACGGCTTAACTACGATCCATCAAAAAGTCAGAAACTACAAAGTCCTCGCCCAACTCGATCTCACGACCTCCCAGTCAGCAACCCAGCGTGTTAATCACTAGGCTGCCCAGGGTACCCAGTTATCTACCAACCAATAGAAAAATAAACAGCTGGGTGAGCTGAGCGCACCTGCCCGTGCTGGGAACTGAACCTGGGGTCGATGAATTCCTATATATATATATAATAATATATATATATATATATATATATATAGAGAGAGAGAGAGAGAGAGAGAGGGTTGGTTGAAGCAGCATCCGTTTAGATGATAGTCCATTTTACCCAACAGTTTGCCGTTGGTCCGGTTTCATTTCTTTGCAAACCATACTAAACTGTTTCGCTTAAGCCAGTACTTTAGTCCATTTATCCACATCTGAAATTTTGCCCTCCAAGTCCCAGTAAAACGAAAAACCAAGGCACTGAAAATACCAAAGAAATCTGGGGCCGTGATTTTCGTCCGATGGACCCCGAGGCTACCTTTCCGTCCGCATATTCAATATGTCGAAAATTCTCAATATAGTTGCAGGAAACTAAGACGATTAAATCTTTCAGATAGCACCTTATTTCGGCAAGACGGTGCTTCCTGCCACTATGCCACTATGAATGTACGACACTTCTTGAATAAAGTCCTCCCAGTCAAGTGGATTGGTATCGGTGGTCCAATTGTTTCGCTACCTCTTTCACCTGACCTGTCCCCACTGGGCTACTTTTAGGGGGGGCTCATTAAAAGTATTGTTTACTCATCAAAACCGTATTATTTGGATGAACTTAGATCCAGGATCACAAATGCAATTCATTAAATCATTCAGCAGCACCTGAAAGATGTTTTCAAACAAATGCAAAATCGGATTGAACGATGTATCACGACAGATGGCGGTTATGTTGAGGCCTAAAAACCTGTAATGAAGCGCGTTAAAAACTGTAATACTTACGTTTTCATATGCCCTTTACAGTTTGTTTGTATCATGTGTACATTAAAAGTTATTAAAGTTTAACTCGCCAAAAACTTTGTAACCACCCTGTATTATAAATAATTTGTAATTGTAAAGTATAACTGTATTAAAAAAAATTTTTGTTGATTGAGTATTTAGTGTTTTGTAAGCCTAACTCTCATTTGTATGCTACAGTATACTGTACATATAAAAAGCTAATACTGCATATAGATGACAAGGGTTGGTTCGCGTATCCCAACAGTTCTGAGCCAACAGTCGCAATCTAGTCCGGGAATGTTGGCTTAATCGACCTCCGCGTATATAATAACAGCTTTGTATAATATAAATAAACATTACGTAACATCTCCGAATAAAAAATTAAAAATCGTTAATTATATGCAACATCTCTCTCCCTTTCTCCTTCCCGAGTGTCAAGTAAAAAGAAAGGATTTGCATGTGTGTGTGTGTGTGTGTGTGTGTGTGTGTGTGTGTGTGTGTGCGCGCGCGCGCACGCGAAAAAGATGAATGTTCTTGATTATTTCTTAGAAGTTTCTTCTTCTAAAAATGGTTGCTGGATGAGGAGTTACTTGATTGTTCAATACGATTAAAGTTTCCCGTTCAGAAAAGGCTTTTTGAACGTTTCGAGAGAACGTTTTTGCTCTATCATGTTCACAATCTGCAATCGAGAAGATCCTGATTGTGGAGATGCGGTCCGGATTTGCGCGAGGCTTATGTAACGTTCAGAGCTAAGTCCATACAAGTCTCGAAAACTTTTAATCCTTTTCTACTCACTCGTGTGTGTGTGTGTATATATATTATATATGAAAATTATTTCACGAAAGTAACACGTGAAAAATATTTATGATGAATAAAACCACGAAGGAAAGGAAACACAGAGTGGTGCTCAAGCGCTTTCGTTTAATGACATCCTCAGGAACACTGAGGATGTCATTAGACGAAAGCGCTTGAGCACCACTCTGTGTTTCCTTTCCTTCGTGGTTTTATTCATCATATATATATATATATATTATAATATAATATATATATGTATTGAAAAGCATAGTTCCTATGTTTTCCAGACTTTTGACTCACCCTGTATATGAATAACATGCATCAGCACGCGTAGTTTTGGCATAATTCAAAATACCCCACCAGAATTCGAACCCGGGACCCCTTGAGTTTCCTGTTAACTCCCTCGCACTCCAGGTAATGGCACTATTTAATTGAAACCTTTCTGGTGTAACATTGGGGTACCATAGATAGAATAACACGCACGATCCCGCAACAGAAGTCCCTGATTCAAACCCTGATGAGGGTAATTTTGGAATATATATATATATATATATATATACACACTGTATATATGTTTTTTTTAATGTTTATGACAAGTAAAGTATGTTAACAGATTTAGTAATAGGTAGGAGAAAATTTTCAGCTTTTCACAGTTTCCCCATACATCCAGTCAAAGTACGAGCAACTCGCTGTATCATTGCCAAGTATATACAGTATGCATAGAGGTTCACCGTACTAACGAGACTTTTGTTTGTAGTTCATGAAGTGCTCTAAAAGCAACAATGTTTTGTGTTATCGTAATCCAATATGAGGTCAAATTCATAATCATTTCCTTGCTCGTGTTGTTAGTTTGCACTGCAGACACCCCTCGCTTTATAAATCCCAGTGCATGATTTATCAGGCGGAAGATGCACCGCGAGTTTGTGTTTCCTTCTGAACTATATATATATATATATATATATATATACACACTTTAGTTAACCTTAGTTTTGCTTCCGCCCAAATTGTTCATTCTGACGGTCAAGCTTGTCACTCGCTTTAGACGTACAGTTTAACGTGGAATCCGAACCACGCCCCACCACCAGCCCAACGTCTTAACCACTAGGCTACCAAGGGTACCCCTTTATTTACCAACCAATTTTTTTATTGTGTAAAAGGATAAACAGCTGGGTTTTGCTGAACGCCGCTTGCCGTCACCAGGTCTCGATCCCGGTGCCAATGGATTCGTAGTCAGCGATGCTAACAACTACACCACCAAGGTGCATATATACTGTGTGTGTGTGTGTGTGTATACGTGTTCACAGATAGATACTTACAGTTTCGAAAAGTTCGCCTAGAAATCAAATTTCGAAAACAAAATTCAGTCATTATCGATTAGTAATTTCTTCTGCTTTCCTGAAATTTTATATTTGTAGGCAAACTTTTTATCGAAACTGCACATAGATAAATAGATACAGAGGTAAATATATTACATATAATGTAAGATGCATTTGAGAATAACCTCAAACTTTACTATATCCTTTGGATGAACTCCAAATCAAGTAAAGAAGCTTTTTATTCTGTAAACTTTCAAATGGTGATCCCAGTAACCGGCTCAACACGAAATTTTATATCTTGAAATCATAAAGGATTTCAGAAGTTACAGACTTGCAAAACCCCGAAGATACATCATCTGTAGGTTAGCTCAAGAAGGAAAGAAATTTAAGAGAGAGAGAGAGAGAGAGAGAGAGAGAGAGAGAGAGAGAGAGAGAGGAGAGATCAAATAATATGCTAACACTTATCAACCCGTAACACTTTCATACTGAAACAGTATAAGTAATACGCCAAACACAATTGACAAACAAAAATTGTAGAAAGAAGACGTATAGGAAAGTTAGAAAAGTAATTTGAAAAGAAAAGCTTTAGAATAGCTTCACACCACACTTGCTACTTATCTCGCGTACCCAGTTACTTACTAAAGGAAAGTGTAGCATAAAGGATGACATGAAGCGCCACGCTACATGAAACTGATCTACGCCATATGGTTTTTTTTTATAAATTTATTTATGCATTAAAGAGAAAAAAAAGAGCACCATTTCATTAGTATCTCCTTGCATCGTTGACGGTCAAAGACCACCGTGACGTTAAAGTAAATATTTAGATAAACTACATAAATAATCCTTCCCACTAAGACTGATTCAGGAAGAGGAATCCTAATCCAACAGACCCTCCTGCTGGTCAGGCTTCCCCCTCCCTACTCTGTCACAAATTCCTCCGCCAGTGTATAGCATCATGTATTTATGTATTTATGTATGTATGTATGTATGTATGTATGTATGTGTATTATAGCAGAATAAAAGATTGTAATTACTAAGTTACAAATACAAGCTTCTCTTTACATAAGACATACTCTTTAAAAAAAAATTCGCAGTTAATCTTCGCATTTTCTCAACTGTGACGTTTTGCTTTATCTACTAAAGTTAAAGAAAAAAAAAAGTCATAATATTTCTTGCAAATTCTGTGACATCGTCGGTTCGTGCGTGAGTTTTATATTAATGAAAATTACCAGAGGAGAAAGAGGTTAAGGACGGCACAAAGATGTATCGCCGTTTCTTCTGCTCTTTAAAACTGTAATATATATATATATATATATATATATATATATATATATATATATTATATATATGTATGTGTGTGTGTGTGGGTGTGTGTGTGTGTGTGTGTGTGTGAGTAAAGTAGAAAAGCTGAAATGGTTTGTAGAATCATTTATATTTCAGTAAGTCATTAACATACTGTTACGGAGACTTGAGGATTTATAGTTTCCTCATCAGCAGATATTCACATAAGAAAAATTGGAGTTAAAAACCAAAATCTAAAAACGAACGAACGAGAGTGAAACAAAAATAACTCAAATTATTTAAGGAATAAAAGGGTTTGGATAGTCATTAAAACTTTGCAGAAGTTTAAAGAGAGAGTAAAATACCAATAATATTTTTTTATGGAGGAAGAAGGGGCCCAGGATGAGCGCCCGCAAAAAAATCTCCACCCCTATAGAAAGAGAAAGCCGAAGTTCGGGTGTACTATACAGGGTGTCCCATAAGTCCGGCATCATAGGAGAAATTCATATTTTTCTATTTCTACAAATCATAATTCATATTTTTCTCTTTCTACAGGCCATAATGTCTGTGAGCAAGGAAGAACGAATCCAGATAATTCTACACATAGGAAATCGGAATCAAAGAGAGGCCGCTGCTGAATTTAACAGACTGCATCCAGACCGCGAGCCAATAACACAGAGTTGTGTTAGCAGACTTGTTGCAAAGTTTAAGAAAACAGGATCCATAGAAGATAAACCACGCAGTGGACCTTCAAGGAGCTCCACTGACGATGATACAGCGACTGCTATCCTGGCTCATTTTAACAGAAGTCCCAATAAGTCTCTTCGGCGATTGTCCGCCGAGACAGGAGTTTCGAAAAGTAGCATCCATCGCATTCTTCAGGCTCACAAATGGCATCCATATAAACTTCAGATCCTACAGAAATTAAGCGAAGATGATGATCCCTACCGGCGGATGGAATTTTGTGAATGGGCTACGGAACAATATGCTCGGGATGCCAATTTCCCGTCCACCATTCTGTTCAGTGACGAGGCTGTTTTTTATGGAAATGGTGAGGTAAATCGACAGAACACCCGCTACTGGTCTCAAAACAACCCTCACTGGTATACCTCTTCAAAGGAACAAGGTGCATCTCGGGTGATGGTATGGTGTGGCATTTGGAAGGATCGCATCATAGCCCCCCTCTTTTTCGATGAACATGTCACTGGAGGCACCTACCTACGTATGCTCAAGGAAGAATCATTTCCCAGTGTCTTGAACGAGGAAGGAAATTTCCCAACATGGTTCCAGCAAGACGGCGTTCCTGCACATTACAGCACCCAAGTAAGGGAATACCTGTACCAACAATTCCCTGGTCATTGGATAGGACGTCGAGGGCCTGTGGAATGGCCAGCTAGAAGCCCGGATCTCACGCCACTAGATTTTTATCTCTGGGGCCACTTGAAAGCGCTGGTATACGCAGAGAAAATTAGGAGCGTTGAACATTTGCGGCAGCGCATTATTGGGACATGTAACGCCATTACTCCTGACATCATTCACCGTGTGCTTGCTGACTGGGTATGACGTCTGAATTTGTGTATTGAAAACAATGGTGGACATATTGAGCACGTTCTGTAAATAAAAGCTTTTGTTTTGCCTTTTTTTAATTTTTCCTATGATGCCGGACTTATGGGACACCCTGTAGTCGTCCTACGCGAAGCAGTGAGTGACTATTGAGAGGGACGCTTTGTGAAGCGGGTGGAGAAGTGAAGAGTGGGATCATCGGCATAAGAGTGGATAGGATAGGAAGTGCGACTTAATAGATCATTGATAAATTAAAGGAAGAGAATGGATGATGGGACAGAATTCTAAATAACGCCACTATTAATAGCTCTTGGAGAAGAACAGTGGCCATCTACAACCGCGGCTATAGATCGGCTGGAAAAGGAAGTCAGAAATGAAGGCACAGCTAGAAGGATAGAAACTGAAGTAGGGCAGTTTGGAAATTAAAGATTTGTGCCATACTCTATCAAAAGCTTTAGATATGTCTAAGCGCAATAGAAAATGTTCCACCGAAATCTCGAAAGGAGGATAACCAAGAGTCAGAGATGTGTAGGAAGATCGCCAGTAGAGCGTCATACTGACGACCTAAAAGAAGATTGTAAGCAGGGAGGTGTTTAAGAATCTTCCTCCTATTAAGAATAGATTAAAAATTTTAGAAAGGCAAAAAATCAAAACAATCGGACGATAGTTGGAAGGTTGAGAGCGGTCACTCTTGTTTGGAACAGGCTGAATAAAGCGAACTTCCAACAAGAAAGAAAGACACCAGATGAAAGACAGACGAAAGCGTTTGCCTTGTTGTTCAACTTCCTTCGGTTCTAAAACACAAAAACCCTTTTCACTATTTAAAGGACTTAAAAGCTTCAGATTATGTAAAGAAATGATGGATCATTTCCAATCTGTTCTAAAATTCCTGTCTGAAATTCCATGTTTCTTACCACTATACTTCAGCAAGGAGCACGGGAGTGACGTCTCTATTTGCGGTCACTGATCACAGACGAGTCTAGTCTATTAGAAGCTACCCCCTAAATCCTGTCTACTGTTTCTTTTTTAAAACAGATAGCATAACTGAGCCTAAATGTACGTTGAATGTAGAGTATTTAAAGAGCAGTTTCAGTATATTGAAGCCTTGAAGGTATAGGAAAAGTAATGTGAAAGGTTTTATTTATACCTAAAAATGTACTGTGTGTGTGGGGGGGGGGGGGTTCCTAATTTCAGAGGATCCTTAATTGTTGTCCAGAAGAAAACCGTTTAATCTGCTTTTGATCTACTTTATTTTTTCAGAGTACATTTACGTTCATTTATACGCTCAATTTCAAAGTCGAGAGAGCGGAGAGGATTTAGTGTAGTTGGATGGTCCAAAATAACCTTCCAGACCTGATCAATTCGTTGTTGCAGAGTTGGCATAGTTATATGTGCCTGATATATATAGCGTCGCTTATATCTTGAAAGGCCCTAGCTCGAAAATTTGAAAAAGACGTTTTTATCGAAATATTGGTTTATTTTTGTATTCTGTATCTTGTCTCAAAAGGGCCTAACTCTCCTCCAATCAGAAAGCTCGCGCACCTTGTAGAATCAAGCGCGACAAGTGGGACGACCTTCAGAGCAACAAAACAGTTTTTCTTGTTTCCTGAACAACTGACTTTTGCGAACTAGGGCCTTTCAAGATATAAGCGACAATAAATAAATAAATAAATATATATATATATATATATATATATATATTTGGAAATTGATTTTTTAATTGGGTTTTGAACAAATGTTCAGAATCGACCTGTGTTCGACCACTCTTTTGGAAAGGATTTTTATGGTATACATTCATCTCCCAACCAAACCGTAGTCAATGATGCCAACCGCTACACCATCGAGGAGCATTTATGCTTGTATTACACGCGCATATAAATACTAAATATTATTAAGCAAGGTTGTTAGAGTGGTGAATGCAGGTGGCTTTGTGGCTTCTTCAATAATAATCCTTTTATTTTTCTTATGTAAAACTCGTCTAATAAATAAGAAGTGATTGTTACGTCTGTGATTCCTCTTCGTGTATCCTTGGAAGATATGTAAATAAAGCACCAAGGGACGAAACAGGTTTCAGGAATGCTTGCTTGCTCTTCCGTCGACTTGGCGTCGTCGTCGTCGTGATAGGACACACACACACACACACACAACCAATCAACCGCGTTATAGGATACGGTCACTCCGACTTCAATTTATAGGAAGATGACGTCAAATGCCATCTGCAGGACTTGAGGTTTCACAACTTTTAAAATGAGAGTTAAAAAAACAGAAAACTCATTTTTTATAACTATAAATAGGAATGAATCAAGATATATTGGCGTTTTTCGTGTTTGTCTCTGCATTTATTATAAACATTTGTGCTTTATGACATAAATTATATATAATATATATATATATTATATATTATATATATATATTATATATATATATATATATATATATATATATATTATATATATATATATTATGAAGCCCAAAGCTTGAATCATGTTTTAATATCTTACTGCAAACGTTTCGGAATTTGTTCCATGTTCAGTGTTAAGTTAATACTAAATATGATTATTTTATGACATCAAGTTTATGTATATCAACTTGATAAAATAAAATTATTCGATTATGTGGAGTTACAGTTATATGCGAAGGTTCGTTTTTTAATCAAAAGGTTGAATGCGGAAGTGGGTAGATATTTTATGCAATGTGTGTAATGATTCTAAAATATATAAGTCCCTTAATTGGATAGTGTCGATGGTGTCAATAATTTTGAAATGTGACGCGTTTAATGGATGATTTTGTGAGTATGAATGTTGTCTGATGGAAGATTTTGAAGGTTTATGTAGAGGTAATGATGTTCTCGATGAAATGCCAAGGTATTCGTTTATTTTTCGTTGGTATTGGCGGCTTGTGCTACAAATATAATTCGCTTGACCACGAATACGATAAAAAAAATATATAATGAACAAAACCAGGGTAGTTGGAAATGTTTCTTTGCGGGATTGGTACGATTTTGAACTGTGATTGCTCGTAAATATCAAACGAAAATTTATTTGTGGGTATAAGCTTGTTAGTAGTGTATTAAGTTCTTTTTCAACTTTAATACTAAAATGTAACCGTAGTAAGGAAACTTAAAATAATTTATGTTCTTATTAACTGTTGGAATTACGTGGTGCGTTGGTTTATAAATATTATTTTTACGATTTTAAGTGTGTGGGTAAAAATGTTCTGGATTGGAGTTGTCTATAAATTTTTGGATCTCCTGAAGATCAGGGCCCCCAGCATTCGTTAGTTAGCCTTATAAGGCTAACTAACGAAAATATCACGACTCAACCTAACCAATCGTTAGGTCAACTGTACGCCCTTGACGATTGGTTAGGTTAAGTCGTGATATTTTCGTTAGTTAGCCTTATAAAGTTAACTAAAGAAGGCTGGGGGCCCTGATCTTCAGGTGATCAAAATTTTTTTTGCAGAAATGTATCATTCATGTATCTTTTATAGAATTTTGCTCTAATGTTTTTAAGACAATTTTGTAGTCAAATTTTCTCTTTATGATACAGAAAAATGTTCACCAAAGTGACGTTAAGGGGAAATTCTTTGCATTGTGAGAAAATTGATTTGTTGATACAGTCGATTGTTGAAACCGAAATATGCATCAGATGAAGCTAACGTTAAAAGTTTAAAAATTGTCGTTTAGTCAGATTAAAGAATTAGATACGTCATTTTGGCACATTTCGTTTACGCAAATGTCGATGGCTTCACTGATCGATGCATTCGTATAAAGCGACTCAATGTCAAAACTATTCATGAACAATTTGTTGGCGTCGTTATTTGATATTATTTCTTTTTCAAATTGAAATGAATTGAAACCAAAATGTTCATTTCTCGATAATTTAGATACGTGTTCGATTATGAATTTAGGTTGTTTATTTTGCGTTGTGTTAAACTGAAATAAAAAGTCTAAATGAAATATTCTGTTTTAAATTAACTTTAATTTAAAAGTTAAAGAAAAGTTAAAGTTAAATGCTGAAGAAAATTATATAATTTTAGGAGGAGCTTAAATATCAAAATGTCGTCGATGGACATATTCTAAAACCTCGCCAGCGTCCGAACCTCAGTGGTTAACACCATTTCCCTACAAGCGAAGTGAAGGCATTTAGATCAGGGTTCAACAACCTATGGTGCTGGTTAATAATAATACGGTAGTTAGGGTAGCATTAGTTGTCCTGAGCGCCGTGCCAAGCGAGGTAGCGAAACTGCATTTTTACGAAAGAAAACAACTGACTAATATCTAATTTAAGAAACGGTTACGAACGTTTGAAACCTAATTTTATGATGGTAAAAAAAAACAAATGCAGTCGATCTTTTGGCAACATTTTCTTCCAACAAGAATTAAAGGCAAAAATGGAAAACATACTGAATTTGGGAGAGATTTAGGTACTTGTAGGTTATCTCCCCCCCCACCAATTTTGACAGAATATTTTCGTTAAAACTAAAGAAAATGTCACGACTTAACCTAACCAATTATAATTATCAATGGCGTACAGTTGATCTATTATATCTATGCGTCATAGTAAATACTATTCCAGAAACAAACAATGTTATCCTTAATGGACCTTTTCCAGTTTGTGTACCGTTTTTCATATAATTTATTTTTGATTGGTCATACAACCGCCGTCGATTATAACAACTTTTTAAGAGATGTAAGTTCTTGATAACCTAACCTAACCTAACCTAACCTTCTGTTTTACTCTATGCTGTGCCTAACAGAAGCAAAGAAACACTAGAAAGTTGCATAAAAGCCAACATTGTAGAAAACGGTACATAAACTGGAAAACGTCCTAATTAATAATAATAGATCAACTGTACGCCCTTGATAATTGGTTAGTACCTATATATATATATATATATATATATATATATATATATATATATATATAATGATAATGATAATCCTTATTGCGAGGAGATAAATCCCATAAAAGATACAATATTCATGAAGATAATAAACGATATGACTAATTAACCAATAAATTTAAAAACTAAAAAAAATTAGGAATATATTATATATATATATATATATATATATATATATATATTGGATGAATATAAAAATACTTTATAAATTCCCTGCAGCCATGTAAAATTTTTTAACTATTAAGGGATTAAAGTGAATAAATTATATTATAAAACCTTCATTTATATATATATATATATATATATATATACATAAAAGTCTTTTTACTGTCAGAGTGAATGAACAATTTATAACTGGTAATTGCTAAATTAATAATATTAATATTGATTTCTTGTCTAACAATTAGTATCTTTACAGGAAGGTTCAATAAATCATGGAAGAGAAAATCAGCTCATAAAATGGTGTAATTTTGCAAGAAAAATTCCCTCCAAAATCGTTTCTAATCTTCTTATTGAAAATTATAATGTACATTTAACGTAAGGCGAATTGAATATAAACCCTTCGGCTTTGTACTGCATTATCGTATACAGTAGAGCTATATGTATAAGCTAATGCCATTCGTTACGCCTTATGAATAGAGAGTCTGTTATAATTCTGTTTTATGCCTTAGGTGCCATACAGAAAAGAATATATATATATATTATATATATATACTTTGTTAAAATTAGGCTTGGTCACGGTTAGGTTAGTAATGTGTAATGCCTAAAACTTTTAAATTTTTAGGTATTACATGAAATGTCTAATATATATACACGTGTACAGGGTGTTTCATAACATGTGGGACGCACTTTCAGAATGAATTCAGGACCTGAAAACAATGAAAAAAGTTTATATAAACATTTGCCCGAAATCGCTTTGTTTCCGAGTTACAGCCCGTTTTGTGTTCCAGCAATTCTTTCCGCAAACTGTTTACAAACACTGCTTGCCGACAATGTGAGTGTGTACGAGACTTATTTCATGTATGGCCTTGCTGATTGTAATGTTTCGTACACTCTCTGACATGTTTCAATATCGTATCGTTGAGTGTAGAGCCATCAGTCAGTCAGAGGTGCATCGCGGTGTTTCACTGCTCGTATTGGTAACTTCTTACCGTGAATAAGTGCAGTCCAGTGAAAAAACTTAAAAGTATTTGTGCTATTCAGTGATATTGTGCATTTGGAGTGAGAATGAAGGCTTATTTAAACAGAGAAATGGCAGACATGCATCTCATGTATGGACTTACCGAGTGTAATGCGGCCGCAGCAAGACGTCTGTATGCGGAAAGGTTTCCGAATCGCCGTCTGCCAGATAAGACGACCTTTCAGAGAATAGACGAGCGTCTTGCTGATACAGGATCATTCAACAAGCGAGTTTCAGATGGTGGTAGACCAATCAGCGCCAGAACTGTTGAGTTGGAGGAGCGGGT
This sequence comes from Bathynomus jamesi, assembly GCA_023014485.1. Lineage (NCBI taxonomy): Eukaryota > Metazoa > Arthropoda > Malacostraca > Isopoda > Cirolanidae > Bathynomus > Bathynomus jamesi. Next base: position 768,765 of record JAJOZX010001408.1, on the reverse strand, counting down.
CCTGAATCGCGTGGAGGAACATCCTGGTGTCGGCACCCGAAGGATAGCAGCAGAAGGATAGCATACACAACTGTGTGGAGAATTTTATGAGAACAACAGCTTTACCCATATCACATTCAGAGAGTACAAGGCCTCACTGAAGCTGATTTCCCACCACGAGAGGCTTTCTGTACTTGGTTCCTTCAACAGTGTGCTCGCGATCCTCTTTTTCTATCCTCCGTGTTGTTTTCTGATAAGGCTGCCTTCACAAGAAATGGCGTGATCAATTTTCACAACACACATCACTGGGCCGAAGAGAATCCGCATGCCATTATCCACTCAAGGCACCAACAACAATTTAGTATGAATGTATGGGCAGGACTTATTGCCGACAAATTAATCGTCCTTTTGTTTTGCCTGGAAGATTAACAGGAAATCCTATTCCAATTTTTTTAAGGAATGATTTAAGCGATTACTAGATGAAGTTCCTCTTAGTGTCCGACGTCGTATGTGGTTTATGCATGATGGTGCTCCGCCTCATTTTAGTCGAGTAGCCAGAGAGTATTTGGATGACCATTTCCCTGATAAATGGATAGGCCGTGGAGGACCCATTGCGTGGCCTACTCGCTCCCCGAACCTGAAACCACTCGATTTTTATCTGTGGGATCATCTGAAATCCATCGTTTACGTGACACTCGTTGATACTTGCTGGAACACATAACGGTCTGTAACTCAGAAACAGTGATTTCGGGCATATTTATATAAACATTTTTCATTGTTTTCAGGTCCTGAATCCATCCTGAAAGTGCGTCCCACATGTTATGAAACACCCTATATATATAGTGCCTCGTTGGCACTATAATAATAATAATAATAATAATTATAATATTGTTAATGTTAATTGTTATTTGATTGCTGAGGCTGAGGTCACCAGGTCTTTGCAGACCAAATAATGTTATTATTTGAGAAATTAATAGAGTGAGTTTTCTTCCTTTATTACAACAAATAAATGAGATTTAAGTGAAATAAATAAGGTTGCAGTTGTTTGAATGAATTCAGTTGAAATGTATAAATGTTTACTTGATTAATGACTTCAGTATAACAATGATTCAATATTAATAACGCGCGAGGTAATGAAAAGCTTTATATAAAGTTAGGTGAATGACACTAGGCCAATGGGGCCCGTTACAACGTTGTTTACATGATGGATCTAACGTGTCACTGAGGTCCTTCGAGGAGAGAGGTGAGATGGTTGAGGCGTCGTGCCAAAGAGTCCTTATAACGAGTTGAAGTGCACAATACTACAATATGTGGAAATCGGGAAAGTATCTGAAGGCGTCTCCGTCGCCACACACACACACACACACACACACACACACACACACACATATATATATATATATATATATATATATATGGGTGTTCACAAAAGGAACTGTTGGTTTACGTCGTCGTCGTCGTTGGCCTAGGCAAGCTACGGCTTGGGACCGTAGCGCATCTATCCGTATAGGTTAACCTGGATGATGTAGCCATAAGCACTGCCGCTAGTTAAGTGCCAACCAGTGATTATCTCACTAGCCGTATTGAGTCCGTTAGGCGAAACTACGACAGTACCAAAGGTGAAAATATAACCTTTGGTTTTCTATTATTTATTTGTAAAATGGACATGGCATTAGATTAAATAAATTTTGAATATAAATAATTAACTGACAATTGTGATATATAATTAATTATGTTTTACATACAATAAAAATAATATAGTATACATAAAATTAGTATTAATGTGGTTCACATTGAATTATAATGGGGTAACTAATTTAAATGAATTATACTATTCCGAAATTCAAGACTGTAAAATTAACATTTATCTTAAAACTAAATAAGAGTATTCACTACACACTCCCCCACCAGAGAGGAAGTTCAAAGAGTTCCGAACGACACTGATTTCCCCTGGACCTTTTTGGTAGCTATATGTACCTCACTTAAGGTTGATTCCAAAAACGCAGGCTTAAGACGATCGATAGAAACCTTGTCGACCTTGGAACCGCGCTGGATGAGGAATGATTTGCGCGTACGTCGGAGAACTTCATAGGCCCGTCATATGGACATTGGAGAGGCCGTTTTGGGAGAGGTACACGAACGAAAACGTGGGTGCAAGACTGGAGGGCAGGGGAAACAAAGATGTTCTGTTGGCTAGTCAATCGAGGGGGAACAGGCTGAAGGGACTGCATGTGAGAGGAAAGTGTTTGGGCGAATTCCGTAGGATCACATGACTTATCCCCTGCAGTGAAGTAGCCACCTGGTAGCCGCAGTGTTGTTCCATAGACTAGTTCAGCCGCTGTAGTCTTCAGATCACTCTTAAATGCAGAGCGAATACAAGCAACACGATGGAAGCTTATCCATCCAATGGGAGTCTTTCGTGACACATAAGGGATGACTTCAGCTGGCGATGGAAGCGTTCGACGAGGCCGTTAGCTTGCGGATGATACGCACAGGTATGCGCATGTACTGTACCCAACAAGCTGGTAAACTTCTTCCAAAGCGAAGACTCAAATTGGCGACCTTGGTCAGTGATGACTTTTGTCGGCAATCCAAATCTTGATACCCATCCATGAAGAAAGGCTCTTGCAACAGTGTCCGCTTGGATATCAGGAAGTGGGATGGCTTCAGGCCATCTGGAAAAGCGGTCGAGACAGGTGAGCAGATAACGTTGGCCTTGAATCACTGGAAGAGGGCCAACAATGTCTACATGAATTACCTCAAATCGCTGGGATGGGGGCGGAAATGCGTCAAAGGGGGACCTGGTGTGCCTTTGGACTTTGGCACGCTGGCAGGCAAGGCACGTTTTGGTCCAATGTTTGACATCCTTCCGCATCGAGGGCCAAACAAAACGAGAGGTAACCAAGTGTTGCGAAGCACGGATACCAGGATGGAGGGCTTATGAGATCCGTGAAGACTGCTTTTCTGTGACATGGAGGGACATAAGGGCGAATAGCAGCTGTTTGATACGTCGCAATAGAGGGGCACGACAATCCTGGCATACTCATTTTCTTGAGGGAAAGTGAGTGAGTGGAGTCTTCTCTGAGCAGGTCTTGTAGTTCCGTATCCTTATCTTGATCCTGTGCAATAGCATTCCACAGTGTAGAGCTGAGGGTAACAGAAGTAATCTCTATTCTTGAAAGTGCATCCGCTGGAGTGTTCAAGACACCTTTGATGTGGCGATATCTGTGGTAATTGCGAGATATAATCAAGTTGCCTGATGACTCTGGGAGAGTGGTTACAGCTGTTTTATTGAAGACAGTGATCAAAGGTTTGTGGTCGGTAAAAACACAAAACTCTCGGCCTTCAAGGAAATGTTGAAAATGCTTCACGTTTAAGTAAATAGCAAGAAGTTCACGACCGAAAGCACTATAACGCGTTTGGGCTGGCTGCAGCTTTTTCGAGTAAAACGCGATGGGTGCTTGTTGACCGTTAATGGTTTGTTCCAACACTCCACCGATCGCAACATCTGATGCATCGACCGTCAGAGTTAGGGGGGCATCACTGATAGGAAATGACAGAGACAATGCACTATTGATAGCATTTTTGGCATTGTCGAACGCCTGTAAACTATCGCTACACACATACCAATTTCGTTACCTTGCGTTTTGTGTGGATCATAGCGTGTAGAGAGCAAGAACACTAGCACAGTTTTTTAATGAACTTGTGGTAATAATTACCAAACCTAGAAACCGACGTAACTCACGCTGATTACTTGGCATAGGGTAATTTTTTATCACTTCACACTTGTCCTGAAGGGGGTAATTCCGTGCTGCGAAATCGTGTGACCAGAAATTCCAAGGTTGGCTGTGCAAACACACACTTAGATGCATTAATAGTAACACCGTATTGTTCTAGCGTTGAAAGAGGAGTGAAAGATGTTCCTTATGTTCCTCTTCCGTAGCTGGCCACAAGCAAATCATCGATGTAGGCATAAACAAAGTCTAAGCCTCTGGTGACCTCATCTAAACCTCTGAAAGGTTTGCGCAGCATTCCGTAGCCCGAACGGCATCTTCACAAATTCGAATAACCCAAATGGTGTACAAACTGCAGTCTTGGGAATATCCGAAGGCTCTACGGGAATGTGGTGGAAAGCCTTAACGAGATCTATTTTACTGAAGATAGATTGCCGTGGAGAAGAGAAGTAAAGTCTTGGACATTTGGTACCGGATATCGGTCCGGATGGTTGTCGAATTCAAAAACCGGTAATCCCCACATGGTCTCCAGTCTCCTGACTTCTTCTGGACCAGGTGTAGGGGAGAGGACCAACTGCTTTTGGAAGGTCTTATTATACCAAGATCCAGCATAAGCTGGAATTCCGATTTGGCAGCTTTCAGTTTGTCCGGGGCAAGACGTCTGGGTTTTGCAAACACAGGGGGACCTTTGTTGTAATGTGATGGGTAATGGTGTGCTTAATGGTATCACCCATCTGCATCGGTTGAAGAATTCCTGGATATCGTTGGAAAAGGCACTGGTACATGGAATTAGGGGGAACGAGGGAAAGTGCAGAGTTCGAGGCGTCCGGAAGGGCAACCTGTTTGGCAAGAACAGAAAGCAGTGTGGCCTGGTCGCATAAGCGTCGCTTGTCAAGATCCACCAGGAGTTTGAAATGCTGGAGGAAGTCAGCGCCGATTATGGGATGCCGCACTTGAGCACAGATGGAAATCCACTTGAAGGATCGGTGAAGGCCCAAGTTTAGTTCACGCGACTGAGTACCGTACGTGGGTATGCGTGAACCGTTAGCAGCGTATAGAGGCGGAGATTCCGAGTGCGTAAGACCAGATTTTTGAGGGAATACACTGACTGACGCTCCGGTATCGACCAAGAAATTGATACCAGAGTTCCTGTCCTTTATGAATAACAGGTTGGCAGTGCGAGTACTAGACGCCATTAGGACTCGCTGCTGGGGTTTTCCGACGAAAAATTGCAAGGGGAGATGCACTTCCTAGCCTTCTTTCCAAATTTCGCGTGGTAGAAGCAGATCTTCCCGGAACTCGAACGATGCCTCTTCGTAAATCTTGACCGAGAATGGCTTCTTTGCCGTTGATTTTGTAGCAGAGAACAAACGTGGTTGAGTTGTTGACTTAACTCTTTCACTTTCAACTCCAGTTCCGATTGTGTGTTCACGTTGTTGACCGGAGTTGTGTCAATCTCCACTACCTTGTCGGCAGTTTCTGCTAGTTTATCAACTGGAGTAGCAGGATCCATAGTGGCCAAGACACGCTGAGCTGATGGAGGAAGTTTCTGCAAGAACAACTGTCTAAAGATGTCCTTATCGAAGGTTTGTGCGCGTTCGCCTAGAGCGCACTGCATAGCCCTCAGCATTTGAGTGGGCTTACGGTCTCCAAGTTCTTCTTTTGAGATTAACTGATGTAGTTTCTCACGCTCGGAGACAGTGGTGCGGCGCAGGATGGCAGACTTCAGATCGTTGTACGGGTCCTCACTCGTGGAAGGAGATACGATGACGTCACGGACTTCAGAGATGATGCTCGCTGGTAGAGAGGACAAAACATGATCGTATTTTGTCCTGCTAGCGGTGATCCTTCCCAAGTTGAATTGTGATTCCACTTGGTGGAACCAAATAAATGGATCACCCCGGCCAGAAGACGGGGAGCTTTACGCTCAAGTGGGAGATGGCACCAGCGTCGTCAGGCATCTTCTCCTATGCTTGCTGACGTACAAGCAAGACGACAAGTTCCCAACGAAGGAGTGGAGGTTGAGACGAGCGCAGGCACAGAGCGCACGGGCAGGGGTGAGGGGCAGAGGGCACGAGCGACATTACAGTCTGGTCCTAGTCGCTCGGGTGAAGGGGGTGGTGGGCACGAACGACGTTACAGTCTGGTCCTAGTCGTTCGGGTGAAGGGGGTGATGGGCACGAACGACATTACAGTCTAGTCCTAGTCGTTCGGGTGAAGGGGGTGATGGGCACGAACGACATTACAGTCTAGTCCTAGTCGTTCGGGTAAAAGGGGTAATCCAGTTCCGGGTCACCAATTGTTGGTTTACGTCGTCGTCGTCGTTGGCCTAGGCAAGCTACGGCTTGGGACCGTAGCGCATCTATCCGGTATAGGTTAACCTGGATGATGTAGCCATAAGCACTGCCGCTAGTTAAGTGCCAACCAGTGATTATCTCACTAGCCGTATTGAGTCCGTTAGGCGAAACTACGACAGTACCAAAGGTGGAAAATATAACCTTTGGTTTTCTATTATTTATTTGTAAAATGGACATGGCATTAGATTAAAATAAATATTTGAATATAAATAATTAACTGACAATTGTGATATATAATTAATTATGTTTACATACAATAAAATAATATAGTATACATAAAATTAGTATTAATGTGGTTCACAATTGAATTATAATGGGGTAACTAATTTAAAATGAATTTATACTATTCCGAAATTCAAGACTGTAAAATTAACATTTATCTTAAAACTAAAATAAGAGTATTCACTACAGAACGTACAATTGTACTTTAAGAGCGGCTTGTACTTTAAGTCCAAAAAAAAGAAATGGCTGATGAAAATGCAAGAGGAAAAAAGTATCATTAGGTTACTTAACTAATCTGATAAACTAAGCATTAACAAATAGGTTTTACCCCTGTTGATTCGATAGTTTGATGAATTAAAAAAACTTAACATCTACTAGTTCCTTTAGTTTAACAGAGACAGTAGGCTATATCAAACACTATGATTTTATTTCTTAAATAGTTTGCATAGATTTCTAAAATTTATTTGATAAAATATTGTAAACTGCAATTATCTTTTTGTTATTCAGGATGACAAATTGAGAAGGGCAAAAAAAGTCTTTTTCTCATTTCTTTTGATTAGAAGAGTACGCCTTATATGTACCACATATACTGCAAACTGCTCGTATCCTGAATAGTCAAGTGGTTTAGGGGGTTATTTTTGAAATACTGTTCCTGCTGGACAAAAGTATCAAAACTTCCATGAGTCTTCCTTAGGTCACTCTGATTGATTTCAAAAGGGGAACCATGCAGAACAACACAATGATCCCCTACTATGGGGCACAGAAGCTCAACATGGCACATTATCTAAATATATGGCCCCTGACCTCAGTAAATATTTTGAAACAGTGGTTACTTGGTAGGTTTCAGCACCAAACATATCAAATAATACACAAATTTAGATTAATATAATGAATTAATAAATTAATATAACTAATATAAGTTATATTAATTTATTAATATAATGAGTATTATTATAATGAGTATAAGGAATGAGGGGCAGAGCGGCAAAGAGCCCAAGACTAGAAAGAGAGATGCCATCTATTGTTTAATGTCCAAGAAGTATAAAAAGACATTATTTTCTGTTCTTTACAAGTCACTTTATAACATTTCTACATAAATACTGTCATTATGCATAATAATAAACAATTATTATTTTATGTACAAGTGTGTGATAAGAAGTCATAATTATATCACAGAAAAACCCGAGTGATACATGCTGTCTACTACTACTCCAGTCTAGTACTACTGTCTACTGTCACCAAGTACTGTATATCCAATAGACACATTATTTAGGATGCAGTACATAGCAAAGAGGCTTTTGCACATTTGCAAATGCAACAGTTCTGCACACAAGAGAATTTGATCAGCTTTTTACAAGCCTGCGAAACTTGTCAAGTGTAATCCAAACAGGGCATCCTGAAAAAATGCATAGTTTATAGCATATATTGTAAATAAGAGCATAACACAACATAACATAGTAACATCTACACACGTAAAATTAATTAGTTAGTTTCTCATAAACATAACATGTTTATTTTTATGACCTATTTTTAAATACATTACAAATGTTCTTACTCGAGTCGGAGGGATTCTTTCTAAAGTGCGGCTATTCTTACGGAAGAGAGCCAATTTTGCCTCATTTACAGTACTGATAGAACTTGTCTTAGCATAGATGAGCACTGTTAGTTTCGCAATCTGTTGGAATATCTGGGAGTTAGCAGTGAAATATTCAAATGGATGCTGAGCTAGATAGAGAAAAGCCTTTGTTGCTTACTCGTAAGGTCGCCAAGCCTGCCAGAATGATTTCTTACCTTTGCCATGAAAAGCGGAGGTTGTATCACCACCTGTTAGTGCATGGAAGACTGGCAGAGCTTGAGACTTGGGACTTTGCAGGCTGGCACATATGGCATTGATGTTATATGTAGAAACAAAAATTCTTTCCCATGCCAAAGGCCAACCAGATGTCTGCCTGGGGGTGGTGAATAGTGAGGTCATGGAACTTGCTCAGTGTGGGTGCGGACTTTAACTATCTTTGTACCCTGTGTCGAGGCATGGAGGCCATGAGCCACAATCCTAGTGTCTGCCTCTTCGTAGTTGCAGTCTGACATAGGCTGGCAGAATTCAATGTGAACCACCTACTCACGTGGAAAAAAGACATGGTTTATTACTTTATTTTTATGTATTTATTGGTATTAATTATACCTTTACTTTAACCTGTTGTCATTTTAACCACATCATACATTTTTAACCTAAGGGTTAATCACTGATTATACTGTATATAGTCTTATTTCTCTGTCAATTCGTGTAGGGGGGTAATTATAAACCTTTTACAAAAATAATATATTCGTCACAAATTTTATTAAACCAATTAGAATACAACAATGAAATTTTCGAATATTTGTTTGGAGAAATGACACTTGAGACATTGATTCTTACTCCAAGAACTTGATATTTAAAATTAACACCAGACACTTAACATAAAATGCATAAGCCAGTCAAAATATGACTGTTAGTCAATTTTTTTGGCATGGAATCAATTACCATGAAAAAGAAAGACAATCACAAGACAATTAATTAAAATGCATAAACACTTTAAATTTGACTGTTAGACAATTTTAATCTACAATTGGTAGTTATTTAATTGAATACAACTGTATTGTAATATGCCAGATCATTTAAAATGAATAAACGCCTACATACTACAATTTTTTAATTGACTTAATTTTTTAGACAACAATTTGTTCTCTACCCGGCCTTTTATCGTATCGGTTACATAATATAATTTCATAGAATTATTTGAATCCTATCTGGTTATTTGATCATTTCAATTATATACACTTTGACATCAATTACTTCCTTTAAAGAAAAGATATTTGAGGCAATTAACCTTTGTCTTAAGAATTCTGAGATTAAATATTAATACAAGACAATTAAATGAAATGGTATAATTTATAAGGTAAGAGAATAAAAAATTAATGTATAATTTCAATAATTACAAATTGTCAGCTACTTATCTTACAGACGTAAACCCCCTTTGGATGGAGTTAATTTCTTGTAATTACGTTCGTATCCGCCTTCTTCTTACACTACATATATATTTACCGCGTTGGAACAAGGGTTTAAATTTTTAGTCCATCGCGTTTTCTACCTCCGGAATAGGAAGACTCTTTTGGGAGTCTTTTTAAACAGACCCGAATTTTTCGTTTCACATTATCCAGCAGGTTCGCTGGACCTTTATTTACCACGTTCTGAAATGCACTGGAGCTAGCGTCTTCCTTTGTATAATACCTCTTTGTTGGCCTATGGTTCGGCGTGGCTGCCAGGCGCAAGAGTTATACCTAATTAAGATTCTCTTTTGGTTAATCTTATTTGTAAGAATGATTAACCTTTTAGAATGTGTAATTTTACATGCCATTAAACTTGTTAATAATGTAACAATATAATTTTAGCGGAGTGTGCCCATTTTATACATAAATGAACGTTCAATTATATAACGCATTCTTTCTTTCTTTTGAGTGAACGCGGAAATCCACGTGCCTCCTTCTAAGTTAATGTAATTTTTACAGTAGATATTTTCTTAGTTTCTGGGTAACCTTTATATGGTATTTTTGTCCGAACTTATTCAGAATTAAATAGATAATTGGATTCATGTCTTTTTCCCTAAATTACACGAGTATTTAACATGCATATGTTTTAAATTCCATGTACTTAAGAATTTATAAAATGTCCCAGAGACGAAAAGGCGGACCCGCCATTTTGGCTCGTTCCCTTTGTTTTCATGAACCATTCATTTATACATACAATTCATTCTGTTTGGATGATCAATTCATTTGTGGGTTAATTTATGACCCGTAATGAATTAACCATATTATATTATTCCCATACATAACAATATATATATATATATATATATATATATATATATATATATATAACAGTATATTTTCTATATGGAATAGAGTAAGACAATTACCTGACGTAATATAAGTCTCCTTATCTTTGGGGAAACTGAGGCTGGCAATCTTCGAGAAGAGAAAAGCAAATAGGTTATGTTTGTTGGTAGGGTCACGTAGGAAATCCATCCATTTATTTGGCGGTTTTGTCTGGTTTTCAGCTTTCCGACGTATACCTTTCCCCCTTTTCTCCCGGGTTGCCTCTTTGATTCTATCTTGAATATACCAGTCCCACACACTGTCCACCCTGTGAGTGCGCTGCAGGAGATTAAGACTATGAGGAATGAAGACTGTCTGCATAATCATGAAAAGTAGCAGCAGCTGTAGTGGGCAGTGCATGGACAATAGCAGCACCATCCAAAACTTCACAGTCATAGATATGTGATGGCTTATCAGTTGCAATTTCCAGACCGGTCAACGGATCAGATTTCTTACCAAAGTGACCGAATTCTGAGAGAGACGTGGATACGAGTGTGTCTCATAGGCAAAGAATTCCTGTACGTCACCCTGTCGATTCTGCATGGAAATGTGGAAATAACCAAACAGAGACACATTGCTTTGGAGCACTTGAATATTTTGTTCTTGCTTAGATTTTTCCCTAGGTTGTGATCTTTTGAAGAATGCTATAGAATTCTTCGTAACAGAATCATGGATTGAGTGGATACGTGACTCAATGACAACTGCTAGATAATACTTTTGCTTTTTGTCAAGGTACGAATATTAATTCCAATAAAGATGGGAAGTGGTGGCTCACGTTCTTGAATGTGTCGGGTGTATGAAGAGAGTTCTGTTGTTTTTTCTTTGCATTGTATAAAATAGTTTGGTATATAGTAAGACAGACTTGAGATTCCTGTTTGTCTTGTTTTTTTAAGTTTGTACCATTGAGGATCATAGAAATGAGAGATCCGAGGCTAGAAGGAACAGATTTTTGTTGGCATCCTGATGGGAAGTAGCCAGAGAACTTAAAGCCGTCATGGTTGGAGGTATCGTCACGTGCTATTTTCGCAGTTTTTGCCAGGACCTGAATATCTTCATCAAAATTTCGCTTTTTCATAGCATCTCTCAATAAAATTGTCAATCCATCTTTAAATATGAGAATGCTGTTTCTTCCATTATACTGTTCTTGAACTTCTGGGAAGTGGGTAAGCAACATTTACTTGAATCTGGTCTTGTTGATCAGCTTATTGATACCTAGATTTTTGAGGCGCTCCATGTAGAGACTATGCAGTTCAGACACTTAAACAAAAGAGTGCCAGCTTCAACAGAGTTCTCAATATAGCTCATTAATTCCACATATACTCTGGACTCAATCAGTTTTCCCTCTATATCGGATGTCTTTTGGCTCCTTCACTTAAATGCACGGTGCCGAATCCTGAACTTGGTAAGGCATTCCAGGTGATAGTTTGCTTCAATTACAGGAAGGTCTCCTCCAACAAATTTTGCCAAGAGGTCAGTGTCCTGTAGCCCTGTGGCCATTTCTCGCATATTTTTGTCAGTTGACAAAGTGAGAAACTCATGTACTGTAGATCATTTTCTTCACCACAGAATATACATTTTTAAACCTCCAACGCCTGCCGTTTATGTATCCTTCGCCCTTCTGCCTCACCACCATCACCAACCTCATCCTCAAAGTTTTTTGAATACGTTAATAATCGTAAGCCGGTAAAAAATAACATAGGCCCTCTAGTGGATGTTAATGGCGCTTTGGCTTCTGACGCTCAGGCGATGGCGGGTATTTTCAATAACTTTTTTGCGACAGTTTTTACCGTAGAAGACGTAAATAATGTCCCCGACGTGGATGATATCGTTCCATTTAGTTGCGAGACTATTTTAGATGAAATAACTGTTTACGAGGCTGAGATTGCGCATTATATCGATAGGCTAAAAGTTAGCAAGGCTCCAGGCCCTGACGCTTTTTATCCCAGACATTTGAAAGATTTGAAAGAAGTTATCGTAGGCCCCTTAACGAAGATCTTTAATCAGTCACTCGAAACGGGGATTATTCCTGAAGACTTTAAATTAGCTAACGTCACGCCTATTTTTAAAAAAGGCGACCGCGCGGTAGCTAGCAATTATAGGCCCATTAGCTTAACGTCAATTGTCTGTAAACTTTTGGAATCCGTAGTTAGGGATCGTATTATCGATCACTTAGAAAGTAGAGATTTGATTAATAGTAGTCAGCACGGGTTTCGACGCCATAGGTCTTTTTAACTAATTTGTTAGAATTTTATAACGAAGTAGTGCGCGAATACGATAGGCATAGGGCAGCTGACGTTATTTATTTAGATTTTAAAAAGGCGTTCGATACAGTTCCGCATAGGAGACTAATTGCGAAGGTTAAAGCGCACGGTATACGCGGTCAGGTAGCTAACTGGTTAGAAGAATGGCTTCGTGCTAGGAGACAGAGGGTCGTAGTTAATGGTAGTGAATCGGGGTGGTTAGATGTAGGTAGCGGTGTCCCACAGGGTTCAGTGTTAGGCCCATTGTTATTCGTAATTTACATTAACGACATAGATGTAGGATTGACTAGTAACGTTTCAAAATTCGCGGACGATACTAAAATAGGCGGTAAGGTTGTTAACGAGGACGATAGAAATAGGATCCAAGACGATGTAAATAGGATTATGGAGTGGACGGATAAGTGGCAGATGCAATTTAAACGTAGATAAATGTAAAGTTTTGCATATAGGTTCTCGCAACAATAATTACGCGTACACGATGGATGATAGGGAGTTAGCGAGCGTTGACGAGGAAGTAGATTTAGGCGTACGCGTAACTAAAGATTTAAAGGTTAGGAACCAGTGCCTGGAGTCTTGCGCAAAAGCGAATAGGATGTTAGGCTTCATAGCGCGTAATTTCGAATTTAAGTCGAAGGATATCATTGTTATTTTATTTATTTGTCGGGTTCGAAATCCCAGCTGAGCCGTGAACGGCCAAATTCTAAAGGGCAAGTTCTACCTAAAGCCCAAGTTAAGCTAAATTAAACTTTACGGATTTGAGATCCTATTAGGTCCTACCTCAGGGTAACCTCAGGGTTGCTGACTCGATGCGGGCCTACCTTAGACCTTAAATTACATGAACTTAAAAGGTAAACAAAAGGGTACTATTTGTGGTCTTCTTTATGAACCTTGCAACAACAACGCAACCTGGACTATTGCACGATGCAACAATCATGTATCTAAACAACCAAACTGAATTGCAAGAGAGCTCTCTATCAAACCACACCTTTACGTACGACCTTCCACAAACGAGTAGAAAGACGCGCAGCGTCTCAAAATGATGCCAACAGTGTGACCAAACAATGATGCCACAAGAGCTCAAAAATGCTAGCTCTAAATTAATTTAATTTTTCACTAACCTTACAATTATGAGATGGATATATATACACACCTTAACTTAATATATATACAAGCAATGCTGCATCAATCAGCTTAGTCATCGTATCGCCTTGGGACAACAATGGTTCTTCCTCTTCTAGATTTTCTAACACTCCCCACCGAAGCGGCATTGTTGTCATTACCTTCTGCAAGGTTAGCCAAGCCTTCTTCATGAGGCTGTAACTCAAATGTTTCATCTTGACTATCTGTGTTTTTGCTGATTTCTAAAGCATAGAGTTTTTGTATAGGTCTCTTTAACTTTCCTCCTGAAGTCTTTACCAGTGCAGACCTAACTAAATTGTCTTTGCCAACAAACAACTCTTCAATTATGCCAAGCTTCCAGCATTGCCTTGGTCTTTCATCCCCAATCATTACCACTTCTCCCCCCACCTTGATACAATTGCATTGGAGCCCTTTACCTTGCCTGATGGGTAATAATTGAGTTCTGGCAAGTATTCCATCTGCCACCTCTTCCATAACTGATCTTGTAGCTCTTCAAGGTACCTGAACCGTCTGGTTAACTCTCCTTGAGTGCTCTGGATGGGCTGCAAGTCTTCTGGCACACTGGGGTTTGATGTTAATCGTTTACCACAAAGAAAATGATTTGGTGTCAATGGCTCTGCATCCTGCCTACTATTGTAAACAAAAGTGATAGGCCTACTGTTCACCATTGCTTCTACTTCACATAAAACAGTAGAGAATTCTTCTTTGCTCAAATGAGCATTAGCTAAAAGTTTCTTTAATGGACACTTTACACTTCTCACTAGCCTTTCCCAAAATCCTCCCCACCATGGTGCTCTCTCAACAATAAACTCCCACTGTACCCCTTGGTGTGAAAAGTAGGATTGGAATCCTTCCTCTTTTAGCAAGGACCAAATTTCTTGGAGTTCCTTTGCAGCCTTTTTGAAGGTTTTTGCATTATCCGATATGATTTTATTTGGGAAACCCCTTCTGTTCACAAACCGTTTAAAGGCCAAAAGAAATACATCACTACTTAAGTTTGCTTACCAACTCCAAATGGATTGCTCTGGGTGGTAGCACAGGTGAAAAGACATATAACCTTTGTTAGACTCCCTCGCTCATACACATAGACTGGCCCTGCAAAGTCTACTCCCACTACATCAAATGGGCAGTATAGACACACCGTTCTCTTGGAAGTGGAGCCACCTTTTCATAATAAGGCTTTGCACTCCAACGCTTGCAAACCACACATTTATGCAAGACCTTTTTCACTACTTGTCTAATTTTGAGAATCCAAAATTGTTGTCTAATCTCTATTATCACTTCTCTAACTCCAGCATGTAACAGCTTATGATGAGTATCCAGGATCAAAAGGTCCACAAAGTGCCCCCCAGAAGGTAGCAAAATTGGATGTCTCTTCTCCTCTGGAAGCCCAGAAAACTGTAGTCTACCTCCTACTCTCAATAAATCCTGATCCAAAAACACTCCAAACCCTTGAGCGCAGATGTGTTGGTAGAACCTGTAATGGATGGCTGGTGAGCAATTCTCTCTCTTCACCAAATTTTTTCTTCTGCATATATACCACCCAGTATTTCCTGGCTTGCTGAATCTCATTACTGTTCAGAATTCCTTCCCTTCTTGTTTCTCCCTTAATGTTGTTGGTAAATCTATATACCCATGCTGTCACTCTTAACAATCTTTTCAGACTGCTAATGTCCTCAAGCCTCAATATGGGGTCCTGCTGCATAACTTGACAACTGTTCACAGCGCATTTTCTCACCTCACTCACCATGCTTCTTCAGCCTGGCATTCTCCTACAATAGGCTGATTAGAAGGCCAGTTTTCACTTCCAAGTTTTAGCCACTCTGGCCCATTCCACCACAAACTTGATTGTGAAAGATCTTTCACCGAAATTCCTCGTGTTGGTAAATCAGCGGGGTTTTGGATGCCTGGACAATGCTTCCATTGCTTGGGATCTGTGTGCGCTTGAATTTCCTCCACCCTATTGGCAACAATGGTTTCCATTTCCTTGCCTGACTTCTTAACCAGTGCCAAACTATAGTGGAGTCTGTCCAATAATAGCTTGGAATTTCATAGAGGGCCAAAGACTTTCGCACTGTAATTGCAAGCCGACTAGCAATAACGGCACCATCAATTCCAACCTTGGAACAGAAAGCCTTTTCAAAGGTGCTACTCTACTCTTTGCAGCAACCAATCTGCAACTTACTTCTTCTTGCAATGCGCCTCTTATATAAATACAAGTTGCATAGGCTTCCTCACTTGCATCACAAAAGATGTGCAGCTCCAAATTGTCTGGACTATTGTTCAACTCTCCAAAGTACCATCTTGGGATTTCAATGTCTCCAAGATGTGCCAATTCTTTGAACCAATATTCCACCTTACCACCATATGATCAGGTAACTCTTGGTCCCAACCAAGTCCAATTTCCCAGAGGCTCTGAAACCAAATTTTTGACTTTATCACAAAGGAGCCAGGAATCCAAGAGGATCAAAGACCTTCGAAGCCAAACTAAGAGCTGTACGTTTTGTCCACCTTGTCTCATTCTCGGCCAGCTCAACTAAAGATTTCCCATTGAAGGTAAACAAATCATCATCTTGCTGCCAAACGATGCCTAGCACCTTTGCGTCTATTGCCCACAACTCCTTAATACCAGAATCCTCAATACTTGCTGCTGCTTCAGGTACTACAGAGGAATGACTCATAAACTCTTGTAATTGAAATGATTGGTCTGCCATTTTTCTGAGCTCCATGCCAGCCTCCCTCATTATAGCTCTAGCCTCCATGAATATCTGTTTAGCCATTTCTGTATTATCCACGGAACATAGCAAATCATCAACATAAAAATTTTTCCTTATGTGTTCAATAGTGTTATATAGACTTCAGAATATTTCTTAAAATGGTACTGCTAGTAGCTGCCAACAGAAATGGACTAGAGCTGAGGCCAAACAACACTGACTTCATTCTATATGCTTGAACCTTAGGTTCATTTTCCAACAAGTCTTTCGTATCCACCCACAGATACCTTACTGCATCTCTGTCCTCTGGTTTTAAGTTTATCCGCAAAAAAGCTTGCTTCACATCTGCAGTCAATGCTACTCTACCAAACCTGAATCTCAGTAACAAGGAAAATAAATCTGCATTTAAATTTGGCCCAGCATCCAAACAGTCATTCAAGGACACACCACCTTTGTCCTTGGCTGAGCTATCAAAAACTACCCTCAGTTTGGTGGTAGTTTTGTCTCGCCGTACCACTGCATGGTGTGGCAGATAATGTGCCTCCTGGCTCACCAGCTCACCTTGCACCCTTTCAGCATAGCCCTCCCTTACATAACTTAGGATGGCCTCATCGTATTCAATTAACAACTCCTCATTTTTTCTTAGCCTGTACAATGAAGTCTGCAACCTCCGATTAGCTAGCTGAAGGTTTGAACCGGTTTGCAAGAATCCTTCCATGGTAGGCCAACTTCATAGCAACCATCTCTAAACCCAATCCCTTTTTCAAAGTGCTCTAAAACATCATTGTTCACTATACTTGCCTGGTTGTCCTTTATACCAATAGATTCAAGTTCCCAAAATGCTTTCAAATGCCTTTCCAGACCATGGCTGTTCTCCTCAATCTTAACAAAGAGAGCCTTAACTTCCATTTCATTGCAATAACTACCATGTAGCATCCAGCCTAGCTTACTTTCAATAGCTACTGGGCCTTGAGATGTACGGACAATATTACCAGTGATGAAGTCCCAATAATAGTCAGCTCCAATCAAAAGACTAATATCTTCTGTTCCCTCAAACTTATTATTGCCCAAATTAATTCCTTTAACTTGCAATTCTTGGACACATGCCATATCTAAACAAGTAGTGACTGGAGCACAAAGTTCCTCAATCTCTACAGCTTGGACCTTGATAGTGGGACTTTGCGGTAACAACCCTTTAACCAGAACTTCTACCTTCTTAAATTTGGTTCGGTTTTGAACGGAACCCCCAAACCCAGAAATTCTTAAATTTTCCCTCTTAAGTTCTTTAAACTTCAATTTTCTGGAAATTCTGGTCTTAATAAAACTACACTGGCTACCACTATCAAACACACTCTTACAGTAGCTTCTCCTCATTCCCAATTAATAAGGCTGCAGTTGTTTGCAATAATCCCCCTTTACTTTTACTCCCTTGCATAGCAGTGGCATGTGCCACTGATGTCTCTACTTCTGGGGTAGGCCTACTAAGTGTGTTTTCACACAATAATGGCTGATGCCTACCATGACATTTTTTGCACAAAATTTTAAACTTACAAAACCTTGCTCTATGACCTTTCAAAAAACATTTAAAACATGCTGTGGACTTAGTTACCCTGTCCTTTCTCTCCTCAAAGGGTAAGGCCTCAGCCACCTCACATTTATATGACTTGTGGTTGCCTTCGCAAATATACATTCCTTGATTCCCTTTAATTTATTCTCAGAAGCATGTAGAGCTGACACTGTACCTGGGCTATTCCTTTTTGTGGAAACTTTGGTGCTGTGCCTGCCTTTGTCCTCTTGTTTACCATCCCACTCTGCAAACTCAACTCCCTCTCGTCTTGCTAATTCTGTGCCTAAAAGACTTAACATCTGCTGAAGGGGGATGTACACATGTTCTGCAGAGTGTCCCCTACTTAATTCAAGCAAAATTGAGCTAGGCAATTTAGACTCCAGTGTAGGAACCAACATTATACCATACTTTTCCATTCCTACACCCAAGTTGTCCAGAGACCTAGTTCTAATTTCAAATTCATCATATAACTGCCGTAACTCCTTGACACTATTAGGATTATTAACAGGAGGTATAGTTAAAAGTGCACGGAGGTGGCTTTTAATTAAGATCTCTGGCTTACCAAACCGTTTCTTTAATATATCCCAAGCCACATTATAATTAGCCTCTGTTAATGCTAATCCTGCTATAGTCTTTGCTGCCTCCCCTTCCAAGAGGGACCGCAAATAATTAAACTTCTCCACGGCACTTAACACTTGACTAGAATGAACTGCTGATTGAAAACTGTCTGCCCATCCTTGCCATTCCTGAATACTCCCAGAAAAGTTTTGAGTACAAGCCTCGGTAATTGAACTACAGATCTGTTAACCTTAACTTCACAAGCATCATTTGTTGAGTGTTGTGTTTCATTATTAGACCTGGTCTCTAACTGTACTGAGCTGCTAAACTCTTTTGCTCGGAGGCCTACGTTAGTCATATCATCAATAATCTCTTCAAAGTAAATTATGTTATTTTCTATTTCATCCTCTTCTATAAGAGCCTCAATTTTAACATTTACCTCACTTAGAGCAACCTTTTTAGTTTCTAATATGGCAAGCTTCGCAGTCACTAAGCGTAAATCCTCTTGCTCTATGGCAGAATCTATAGTGGCAATGACCTTTGTAATTAGACCTTTGTAGGCACTTCTCCTTTTTATAAATTTGTTCAATTCAGATGCACTCATCTTCAATGTAAACAACCCTTGGGCTCAATACCAAATGAGCTGAATTGGCAGAAATACTTAACCAAACTGATCAAACGCAAATTTTACTTTCAAATAAACTGAATTGCTGAGTGGGGTACTAACCAAACACCAGTATGGAATACCAAATTTTCCACCCCAGGACCTTAATTCAATAATGACCCAAAATTAACCAAACCAGAAAAATATAGGCCAAAAAAACGACCGACGACTGGCCAAGTTTCGCAATTGGGCGACCAAACTTTACCCTGGGACCTTAATTCAATAATAACCCAAAATTAACCAAACCGGAAAAAAGTAGGCCAAAAAACGACAGACGACTGGCCAAGTTTCGCAATTGGGCGACCAAACTTTTTACCCTGGGACCTTAACTCAATAATACTCAACCCGTCTAGGCCTAACTTGGGATACAATTTGCACAATCAGAACTTTGCCGAAAAATGGTCACTGACTCAGTCTTGGGGTAGAAATCCGGTTCTGAAGGACCATGTTATTTTATTTTTTGTCGGGTTCGAAATCCCAGCTGAGCCGTGAACGGCCAAATTCTAAAGGGCAAGTTCTACCTAAAGCCCAAGTTAAGCTAAATTAAACTTTACGGATTTGAGATCCTATTAGGTCCTACCTCAGGGTAACCTCAGGGTTGCTGACTCGATGCGGGCCTACCTTAGACCTTAAATTACATGAACTTAAAAGGTAAACAAAAGGGTACTATTTGTGGTCTTCTTTATGAACCTTGCAACAACAACGCAACCTGGACTATTGCACGATGCAACAATCATGTATCTAAACAACCAAACTGAATTGCAAGAGAGCTCTCTATCAAACCACACCTTTACGTACGACCTTCCACAAACGAGTAGAAAGACGCGCAGCGTCTCAAAATGATGCCAACAGTGTGACCAAACAATGATGCCACAAGAGCTCAAAAATGCTAGCTCTAAATTAATTTAATTTTTCACTAACCTTACAATTATGAGATGGATATATATACACACCTTAACTTAATATATATACAAGCAATGCTGCATCAATCAGCTTAGTCATCGTATCGCCTTGGGACAACAATGGTTCTTCCTCTTCTAGATTTTCTAACAATCATATTGCCCCTTTACAAGTCCCTAGTCAGGCCTCATTTAGAATATGCAGTTCAGTTTTGGTGCCCGTACTTGCGTGAGGATATTGATAGGTTAGAAGGGTTCAGCGTCGTGCCACGAAACTTATTCCGTCATTGCGCAACAAGCCTTATGAAGATAGGATTAAAGTGTTAGACTTGTATTCACTCGAAACTAGGAGATTAAGGGGGAGCTTATTGAAGTTTTTAAAATCGTTAATAACATCGATAACGTGAATTTTGACAAATTGTTCACTTTCGATAATAGTAATACTCGCAATAACGGATTCAAGTTGCGTGGCAGACGTTTCATTACTAATATCGCTAAAAACTTCTTTACGTTTAAAGTAATTGATAAATGGAATAATCTTCCCGCGTCAGTCGTTCATTCTACCAGCATTAATATGTTTAAGAACCGTCTTGACAGACATTTTAAAGGTATTAACGTTGTTTAATTTAAATAACAACAAAGTTAGTAACAGAAGCTCTGGTGGTGGTGCTCGGGATGAGTCTGTTGACGATGAATGCCAGCTTGTGACATGCCAGCGTGTGATGCCAGCAATAAAATTATTAAAAAAAAAAAAAAAAAAAAAATTAGACTAACACGAATGTAGATGTAGCTCATAGCGTAAACTAACCCACTTTTTGTTTAACTTTACCTACTTTTTTTTTTTTCCTTATCCTCCTTACTTTGCATGTCTCTAACTCTTTTCTTGCATGTTTGTAGTTTGCATGGTATGACAGTGAGTTAAGACTGTGTTTGCATGGTTTGTAAGCGTTCTTATTTTACTTCTTTTCATCTTTCACCCCTCTCCTATTCTCTCCGACTATTTTTCTGACTTGTCGGCAGTGGCCGGCGGATGATGATGGTGAGACACTTTTCCTCTTTTTCTGAATGAATGTTAACCCACGAGTGATAGGTGTTGCTCCTTACTTAACCCCTTATTCTCTTCTCTTCTCTTAACCCCCTACTCTTTCCTTTCTCTCGGGCTAGCCTTAGAGTGGATCTTAGGGTCTTTGTTAGCCTTAGCTTCTGTAGATCTGTAGATCCTGACTTTGCCGCTTCTTCTTGGCTTTGTCCAGTTTAGTATTGTTGAAGTTTGAATGGCATGATTTGTGCCACTTGTTACGATGGTCAACAAAGTTCTCGATGCTTTCATGGCTCCCAAAGTCCATTTTCACTGACCAGGCATCTATGGCTCTAAAGTCGGCAACATTTTTTAGAAAACGTCCATAAACTTCAGATGTCACTCCTGTCATTGGTGGCTCTAACCCCTGCGTTTGAGGGGGACCAAATCTAACGCAACCCAAGTTAACTTTAAGCTATCTAGCTAACAACAAACATTATAGGTTTATCAGGAGTAAGGACAGTCACTGGTATCAATACTGAGTTCAATTTACCAATTTTCTACAAAAGAATAGAAAGGACGCTGCCGACATCCAAAATTGATGCCACAAGATCCCCAAAAGTTGGCTCTGAAATAAATGACAATTTTTCACTACCCTTACAATTATGAGGTGGATATATATATATATATATATATACACCTTAACTTAATTTCTTCTATACTAATGGTCATTGTAAATTTGGAGACAGATGCAAATTCTACCACCCGGACATCTGCAGGACTTACGCAAAATATGGAACCTGCAAATACGGGAAAAAATGCTACTATCAACATCTCCCGACGAACCCAAAAGACAAAGGACAAGTTTAAAGGGCAATAGGAATAACAATAACAATAGGAATAACAATAGGAATAACAATAGGAACACAATAAGCGAACAAAAATTTTTTTCAACATCGCAGACACGATACAACTGCTAAATGTCATCCACCGCATGCAGTTGACACAGCTGGAAATCCCCGGGCAAAACCGCTTCCGGGCAAGAAGCTACCAGAACAGGTAGGCGGAAACGGATCTCTCTCGGAGGACCATAGGGCAACGAAACAAGCGATACCGAAGGAAAACGAACTTGAAATGCACAATGGGGCAACGAAAAACAAAGAACATAAATATTGTCCTGGCTAATATTCAAGGAATAAGACCAAACCAATCACTCAACAAAGTTTCGTATCTGAAAGGATTTATGGACGAAACAAGGGCGAACATCGCATGCCTCACAGAAACTCATCTTAAAGATTGCCAAGGCAATTGTGAAAACTGCGAACACTGTATTGATAAGAAAGAGATAAATATAGAAGGTTTCAAGTAACTAAGAGCGGACAGAAGAACGAGACATAAAGGTGGCTGTGCTATATATGTATATGAAAGTCATATGACAGAGATGGTAATAAGTAAATCAAACAGCTTTGTGGAACTCCTAGCAATGAAAATAGAAAAACTAAACATGATACTGATAGTCATCTATGGACCTCCAAACACTCCAACCGAAAAATTTTCTCAGAGGCCATTCATAATATCATAAACCTAATAAAGACCATAAACCTTCTATCCCCCAATATAATGATCTACGGAGACTTTAACTTCCCATTTATAAAATACAAAAAGGTGAATATATATATATATATATATATATATATATATATATATATATATATATATCAGGACAAGGGGGGCACGAGAAAAAACCAGAAGTAAGCAAAAATGTTGATGGCTTTCACAAATGAGTTTATGCTGACACAGGAGATAACAGAAAATACCAGCAAAAATAACTGCCTTGGTCTGGTATTCACGAATAACATGAACTTGATGGCTGATATAAAAATAACCCCAACCATTATCTCAGACCACAACTTAATCGAGATATTAACAAATATTTCGACAACATTAAAAGGCAATACATATATTGAGGAAAGAAGCAAATTTGGAGCCTTTAACTTAAACTCCAAGACTATAAATTGGGAAGCAATCAGATGGCACATGGCCCAAATAGAGTGAAGAACAGTTTTAAAGAATAAAACAACTGAAGAAATGCTAACAACCTTGGAAGAAAAGACGCTGAGAATTTTAGAAAAATATGCTCCGAAATCACAGCCAAAAGGAAAGAGGAGCTGGCTAGAGAGGCAAAAAAGAATATTCCACAAAAGAGAGTGGAGGCGAAGTTAGCCAACTGCGGAGATAATGCCAGGAAAGTAATACAAGAAAAACTGGAGAGTATCGATAGGAAAATGCAAACCCTGATTAAGGACCATACAGAAAGGGAAGAGGAAAAGGCGGTAGAAGCAATAAAGGAAAATCCAAAATACTTCTATAGCTATACGAAAAGGAAAACAAAAACGCGCGCCGCTATCGGGCCCTAAAGGAAGAGAAATAATGAACTAACCGACGATCTAAAAGAAATATCTGAAACATTGAGAGCCCAGTATGAATCAGTTTTCAATACCCTAAAAAGTGATAAAGCGATACCTGACATAGATGCATTCTTCGAAGAGAAATTGCAAGGAGAATGTATAACAGACTTTGATTTTACCCCAGATGTAGCGAGAGCTATAGGACAAATGAAACCACATTCAACTGCAAGTCCGGACAATGGAATGTATTATTGATTAA
This sequence comes from Bathynomus jamesi, assembly GCA_023014485.1. Lineage (NCBI taxonomy): Eukaryota > Metazoa > Arthropoda > Malacostraca > Isopoda > Cirolanidae > Bathynomus > Bathynomus jamesi. The sequence goes on along the minus strand of JAJOZX010001408.1, from coordinate 745,073 downwards.
AAACTGTAAAAATAAAATAGCTACACCTTTATACTGGATATGGAGAAGATCCCTAGACACTGGGGAAATACCAAGCATCTTGAAAAGAGCAAACATTGTCCCTATATACAGGGTGTACATAAAGTCAGGATCTATTTTTGTGAAGCACTTGGAAATTATATGGAATTCAATCATAAAATGATAAAGTGGTAACATTTATTAAATAATTAAGAGTAGGATTCGACGTGACGCCCATCAGTATCCCTGCACAGCTCAAATCGTTCCGCAGCATTTCTAAACACATTCTGGAGCATTTGCGGGGTTATGTTATCTGCAGCAGTTCGTATACGTGTACGTAAGTTTTCAAGACTCGTAATCTTCGTCTGATAGACGTGCGATTTGATAAAGCCCCATGCAAAGAAATCTAAAGGGGTTAAATCTGATGATCTCGCTGGCCAAAGTCTGTTGCTTCCGCGTCCGATCCAGCGATTTGGAAAACGTCCATTTAGATAATCCTGAACAATTTTGGCATAGTGACAAGGAGCACCATCATGTTGATAGACGACGGTACTAACAATCATATCCCCAATCAGCTGAGGTTCAAGGAATTGCTGCAACATGTCCAGATAAATAAGCCCTGTAACTGTAGCTTCAGCAAAGAAAAAAGGACCATAAACCTTAGATTTTGTTAAACCCATCCAGACATTAACTTTAGGTGAGTCTCTTTCCCAATTTTGGACGAAATCATTCGGTCTTTCATCTGCCCAAATTCGACAGTTATGGCGATTTACTTTTCCACACGTATGGAAAGTGGCTTCTTCACTAAAGAGAATGTTGTCCATTAAATTATCACTCCAGATTTGTTCTACGAGATCAACACACACAGCACTTCGTTGAGGGAAATCTTCCTCATGTAAATCATGTAAAACCTGCAAATGATAGCTTTTCTTCTGCAAATTAACTTTCAGAATTTTGTGCACAGATGACGTCGGGAGGCCGAGTCTGTGTGATGCAGCACGAACGGACGGACGTGGCTCCTCAGTGATAATTCCGCGTACTGCATTCACGGTAAGATCTGACATACACGGTCGTCCTGATCTTGCTTCATCATTTACAGATCCCGTTCGTTTAAATTTGTTCACCAATTTTCGTATTGTCTTGTCTATTGGCCCCGACTTATGAAATCTCCTTCTAAACTTCTCTCTGATGTCATTGTATTTCTTTCCCTCGATTCGCCAAATTACTATTGCCACACGCTCTTCTGTATTCATTCTAAGGGCTTCTGAAAAGAAAAATAGAAAAAAATAATTATTTCACAAAAATAGATCCTGAGTTTATGTACACCCTGTATAAAGGCGGGGATAGATTTCAAGCAAAGAACTATAGACCAGTGTCACTGACGTCCCACCTCACCAAAGTATTTGAGAATAGTGAAAGAGAAAATCTACGATTTCTTGGAGACATTAGAAAGATTCAACGAAAATCAGCACGGATTCCGATCGGGTAGATCATGCCTATCACAACTAAAAGAGCACTATAACAATATCCTAGATGCACTGGAAGGCAATGACAACTACGATGTCATATACACGGAGTTTGCTAAAGCTTTTGACAAATGTGATCATGGTATAGTAGCACATAAAATGAAATATATGGGAATAACAGGCAAAGTGGGAAAATGGATATACAACTCCTTCAGAGAACGTCTACAGGTCGTCAGAATTCAAGGGGTATCATCATCAGAATCGGAAGTACGCAGCTCAGTACCACAAGGTACCGTACTGGCCCCACTCCTGTTCATTATCATGCTAACAGACATAGAGAGCGGAGTAAAAAGCAACAGTATAGTAACATCCTTTGCAGACGGGTGTCCGGCGAATTTGTCTACAACAATTTGTCTAAAGATACAATTCATCTACAACAATTTGTCTACAACAATTTATCTACAGCAATTAGTCTACAGATACAATTTATCTATAATAATTTGTCTACAGATACAATTTGTCTAGAGAGGAAAAATGAAAGCTATTTGATGTTAATTATTATTAATTTTTTCAAAAAATGAAAAATTTGTTTCTGCAATCGGTTTTCTTGAGAAATGATAAAGAAAAATGTTATTAGATATTGAATACATTTATTTACTGAAACGACGCAATACACTCCAACATCTTTTTGAATAAGTCCGAGCTGGTGTGGCGCTTACGCCATACAAATTCACAAAAAATGACAAGAATTAGTGCGATATCTTGCAAAAAACAATAGTATAAGAAACTCGATTAGGTCAGGTTAGGTTAGGTCAGGTCAGGTCAGGTCAGGTTGGGTTAGGTTAGGTCAGGTTAGGTTAGGTTAGGTCAGGTCAGGACAGGTTAGGTCAGGTCAGGTCAGGTTAGGTTAGGTTAGGTTAGGTCAGGTCAGGTCAGGTTAGGTTAGGTTAGGTCAGGTTAGGTTAGGTTAGGTTTCTCAAGAAAACCGATTGCAGAAACAAGACCAGGGTCATCGACTGCCCTTGTTTTCAATTTCGTAGGAAAATCGAGAGCAGTCCATGAAACATACTAGGTCCAATATTAGTAATAGTTTCTCTAGACAAGTTGTATCTGCAGACAAATTATTGTAGATAAATTGTATCTGTAGACTAATTGTTGTAGATAAATTGTTGTCGACAAATTGTTGTAGATGAATTGTATCTTTAGACAAATTGTTGTAGATGAATTGTATTTTTAGACAAATTGTTGTAGATGAATTGTATTTTTAGACAAATTGTTGTAGATGAATTGTATCTTTAGACAAATTGTTGTAGACAAATTCGCCTAAAACCTTGCAGACGATATAAAGATCAGCAGAAAAATCAGCGATGTAAATAAAGTGGAGGCCTTGCAGAGGGACATAAACAAAATATACAAATGGTCAGAAGACAACAACATAACATTCAACACCGAGAAATTTCAGCTCTTGAGATATGGTAGAAATGAGGAACTTAGGCTGCATATTATTCTCCAGATAGACAGGAAATTCAGAGAACACGAAAGTGATCGATCTGGGGGTAATAATGACCGATGATGCCAAATTCGAAACACAAAATCAGATAGCGATAAATATAGCAAAAAGAGTCGCGGGACAGGTACTAAGAACGTTCAAAAGAAGCGACAGCACAGTAATGATTCCCCTGCTGAGAAAACTGATTATACCAAAACTTGAATACTGCTCAGTCTTGACGTCCACATATAAAAAGGAAGAAATTAATAAACTAGAAGAAACTCAGAGACATTTCACAGCAAAGATTGATGCCTGCAGAGAACTCAACTACTGGGAAAGACTCCGTAAACTAAATCTGTACGCCCTGGAAAGAAGAAGAGAGAGGTACACCATAATCTATATATAGAAGATGATCGAAAAACTGGTACCAAATACCAAACCTCAAACTAAACCTAATTACTATTCAAACAACACTAGAAAATAGGAAAGGCAGGATGTGCAGTGTTCCCAAATTAAAGGCCCGACAAGGGACCTCTTCAACACTGAAGGAAAATAGCTTGGTTGTCAGGGGGTCAAGACTTTTTAACTAGCTTCCAAAGGACCTCAGAAACGTTACAGGGGTCAAAGTTGAAGTCTTCAAGAGAAGACTAGATGCCTGGCTTAGGACGGTACCAGATGAGCCGCGTGTACCTGGCTATGTGCGGTGGAGAGCGCAAGAAAGCAACTCGCTCCTCCACCAAGCCAGGCCTAAAGGCGGGGCCACCAGCTTGATCTTCGTGTGAAGAGAGACCACCACACGGAACATCAACGAGGTTAACGAGGTAATACAAGGCTGTCCAACTTTGAACCTCAAAGGGGCCACATTGTTCCTGACATATCTGCCAAGGGGCCACACTCTAAAAATTAATATAAATTAAAGATTGAGCGGTTGTATAAATGAAATAAAAAACATTTTATAATACCTTGCATCTTTATTAACTTCACATCACTCTACTTTCACTAGATTTATTGAATCATAATTAGTGAGAGTACTGAGGACGATCTATCTCTTTCACCAAGCTGGGTATATCCACATTTATGTCGGTTGTAGTAATTCTCAACGAGTGTGACAGTGATTCATTTGTCAAGGAAGAATGATAACGAAACTATATATTTCACGTAGGAAAAGGCGCTCTCACACAAGTACTTCCAAACATAGAACACATCCTTAATCCAAAGTCTCTTAAGTTTGGATACCATTCTTGGGGCAAATGTCTGAAGAATATTTTGGAGACTTAACCGAGGGCCTCAAACAAATGTGCTGAGGGCCGCCAGTTGGACAGCCCTGACCTAATATATGCAAGTAATGCTGCATTAATCATCCTAGTTATTATTATATCACGAAACATCCCAAATTTGAGGGTCTTGGCAAAATTTCTACAGAGAGAGAGAGAGAGAGAGAGAGAGAGAGAGAGAGAGAGAGAGAGAGAGAGCACTTTTGTAGGTACATGAAGAAAACGGGGAAAAGGTAAGAAAAAAGTATTTCACGTGGCCGTTGGGGAGGGCCAAAAGTGGTGTTAGCTCCACCTTTATCAGCTTTGGAGAAACCATGGCCCCTTTGCACCCTCCCTGGATCTGCTAATGACTCCTGTCACAGTACTGTCCAAGGGCCACCTTAAAGCCTCAGATGTTTGCTTCTAACAAATAATACAGTGTTCAATCTACTGTAGTTCAATTACTTTAAAGTTTCAATCTGAAAACAAATGAAAACAAATTAAAAGTGTCCAATCTAAATCCATTTCTCCAAATGAAAAACATATATATATATATATATATATATATATGTATACAGAAAATCAAGTAACACCTAACGCCCTGTGATTTATGAGAATTTTCTAGGTAAGGTGTAGTGTTAATTTTCAGCCCTTTCCCCCCTGGTTGGAGTTTCAGTATAAATATTCTGCGTTGGTCCCCTTCTGAAATCAATCATATTGACCTGAGGAAAGTTCATGGGAAATTTGGTGTTTTTGTCCACCTTACAACAATAATTCCTATAAGCCACCTGACTAGAATGGGTGCGCGTATGGGCGAAGTGGTTATTTTGTAAAACTAGTGAACATTTCACTTTCTTTCTTGAACTTGATCTATATAAATGTCTTTGTGTTTAAAACGTTTACACACACACACACACACACACACACACACACACACATATATATATATATATATATATATATATATATATATATATATATATATATATACATTTCAACTGCAAACAACACAGTATAATTAACGTAACGAACGACGCTTGTATAGAAGAACATTCCGCGCAAGATGAGGAGGGAGAACGAACAAATGAAAAAAAATGAGGTAACCACCCTGGAATCGAACCCGGGATCTTTCGATTGCCGGTCAGATGTGATACCCACTGCACCATGGGCCTCACTCGATCAGAAGTCGTAATTCTCCTACATACGCGCAGAAACCAATGCCCCAAGGAGGCACCTCCCGCATGCCCGTTCGTTCTCCCTCCTCATCTTGCGCGGAATGTTCTTCTATACAAGCGTCGTTCGTTACGTTAATTATACTGTGTGTTGTTTGCAGTTGAAATGTATATATATGTGCGGCATGTGGGAGGTGCCCCCTCGGGGCATTGGTTTCTGCGCGTATGTAGGAGAATTACGACTTCTGATCGAGTGAGGCCCATGGTGTAGTGGTTATCATATCTGACCGGCAATCGGAAGATCCCGGGTTCGATTCCCGGGTGGTTACCTCATTTTTTTATTTGTTCGTTCTCCCTCCTCATCTTGCGCGGAATGTTCTTCTATACAAGCGTCGTTCGTTACATATATATATATATATATATATATATATATATAGAATGTCCAAAAAATTTCCCTATTTTTATTTGCCCGTTAATTTATAATGGATGTATATTTTATTATCGGGGTTTCTTTTTCAGAAAGGTAACAGAGTCGGGGTTTTATTCTGCATATACCTATATGCACCTATATGCATATACCTATAAATTTCTAATCTTTCATTATTTATTATTTAATAACTAATAAATATTGTATATTAAAACTGTTCTTTCACCATTTCATACTCGAAGCAATAACTTTTCCTAATTTCTGCCAAATTAGGAAAAGACAATACCTCTGTCAATAGACTATCACCTAGTAAGTCTTTAAGAAAAGCTAAGTCTTGACTCAGTCTCCTTAAGGATCAAGCCTACACGGAACAATATAGCTGAACCCTGAAGCAGTGATGCCGCGTTTGCATCTGCAACAGAAAATCAAGATCGTTGAGTGGCTTCATGTGACAAATTCTGTGACGAAGGTGGAGAGCAATTTTGGTAGAGAATATGGTTGCAGAGATCCACCCGATAGAAAGATAATATCACGAATTGTTAGAAAATTTAAAACAAAAGGAAATGTAAACAATCAACATGACGGTAATTGTGGTAGGTGACGATCCGCAAGAGCTGACCAACACGTAAATATGGTTCATGAAACTATGGCGCGCACTCCGCAGAAGTATGTATCATATTTCACGAACATCTGTGCATCGTATAATTCGTACCGAATTAAACCTTTTTCCCTCCAAAATTCATTCACAAACTTCATTAACTAATGTTCATAAACAAAAACAAATAGAATTCGCAACATGGATTTTAGCAAAGCGAGAAGATCCTGAATTTTTGAAACACATCCATTTCACTGACGAGTGTTTTATGTACATCTGTCCACTGAAATTACTAAGCAAACCTTACGTTACTGGGGAAGTCATGCTGGCGCTCCAATAGAGCTTCCACTTAGTGTTGCTAAACTCAACATTTGGGTGGCTGTTGTGTGGTATGGTGTAGTAGGTTCCTACTTCTTTGAGAATGAAACTGGAAAAGCAGTAACGTTAACGCAAAATTCATATCGTCAGATGCTTCAAGATTTCCATTAACACAACTAATTAGTTTGTCCCGTGAAAGAAATAACTGCATTACCCCAGTTTCACAGGGGTTTCAGCAGGATGGAGCACCTCCCCACACTGCTTGTGAAACTCAACTTTTTAAGGAAGCATTTTTCTGGGTGACTAATCTCCCTTCATGAGCCAGTAGAATCACCCCCATATTCACCCAACCTCACACTCCTAACCTTTTTTTGTGGGGTTACATAAATAACAAGATGTATGCTACCAAGCCAAAGACAGTTGAAGACTTAAAGACCAACGTGTATGAGGTGATGAACAACATCCCAACTGAAGTATTTAAAAAAATTGTCGAACATTTGTGTGTTAGGAAAATAATGGCGATTACACTGAATATGTTGTTTAATTTAGGTTAATAAACTCCTATGTTTTGTGTCTTTGTGCCTAGATTCGTTTTTATTAGTTCCAACATTTATTTAAAAATAGGGACATATTTTAGGGACACCTGGTATATATTATAGGCAAGTGTGTATTTATTTTATCTTCACTCATGCATCTTTAACTTAATCCCCAATTTGTGCATGTATGAGACGAACACAGCGGTCATGCTGCCTTTGAAAAATTGGACCAACATAAACACACACACACACACACACACACACACAGTATCCACGCAACACCCTATCATGCAATAACAAAGGGACCTCTTTTCCTGTCATGTACAATTGAGTTCATGTAGACGAAGGCAAGGTCTTCCGAGACAAAGCGAAGTAAAGATACTTCTAATTAATGGTTCAGTGGTTGAGATTAAGGTATAAATCAAAATATTTCATTCTTTTTGTTCTCTTCATACAAAAAAGGGAGTAATAAATTTAGGAAACTAACTTCGTTAGGTTAAAGTGACTGATTACACGCACTTTCAGATACCTCTCACCTAAATAAATTCTCTCGCTTGAACTCGAGCTAATACAAGGTGTCATAAAAATTGTGGATTATTGCTAAGAATGAAATGTATTAAAAGACAATTTTAAAATACTTTTGTAACACATTGCAATAATACGACTATATTAAGTATCAGATAGAAATTAAAGGCTTCGCTGTTTTTACAAAATACTGCTCCGCCCATACACCCATTCAGGGTGCGAGCAGCGAGCATCATCATCGCCTAGTAGGGAGAGAGAGAGAGAGAGAGAGAGAGAGAGAGAAGAACACCACTGGAAGCAATACTACTTTGAGTTGTAATCCAATGTGCGTTTAAATTCCTCATCATTTCCTTGCCTTTGTCGCTACTTTGCATATAATATATATATATATATATATAATATATATATATATAGAGAGAGAGAGAGAGAGAGAGAGAGAGAGAGAGAGAGAGAGAGAGAGAGATAGCAGTAAACAGAGCAAAGAGAATAACTGGGCAGATACTGAGAACCTTTAAACGAAGGGATAGGAATATAATGATTCCTCTACTGAAAACACTGATCATACCCAAATTTGAATACTGCTTGGTCCGAACATGCCCATATAAAAAAGAAAACATTAGACAACTAGAAGGGATTCAGAGAAGCTTCACAGCCAACATCAGTGGGTGCAAAGAACTAAACTACTGGGAAAGGTTACGCGAATTAAACCTATATTCACTAGAAAGGAGGAGAGAGAGCTACACCATTATTTACATTTGGAAAACAATGCAGAAACTAGTCCCTAATCTTACTCTGAACCCCGTAACTCCCCAAACAACAGTGGAAAGTAGAAAAGGAAGGCTATGTCGTATTCCCAAATTAAAGGTGAAACAGGGAACATCCTTAACCCTGAAAGAAAATAGTTTTGTTGTGAGAGGATCAAAACTGTTTAATCAACTGCCCAAAGACCTAAGGAACACGAGTGGTGTTGCAGTGGACATCTTCAAAAGAGGATTAGACGCCTGGCTCAGAACAATCCCCGATGAGCCGGGCGTACCTGGCTATGTGAGATGGAGAGTACAAGAAACCAACTCACTACTTCAGCAGGCCAACTTAAGAGTAGGGGCGACAAGCTTAACTTTCGCGGAATGAGGAATCATCGCATGAAACATTTGAAAGGTTCAAAGGTGTATATATATATATATATATATATATATATATATATATATGTGTGTGTGTGTGTGTGTGTGTGTATAATATATATATATATATATATATATATATATATTATATATATATATATATATATATGAGATGCAATTAAAATGTTAATTTTATTTGAAGGGCCACTGTATATAAATTTTGGTAACCGGTTTTAAACACTGAGGAAACTTTATGATGTGATTTTTCACTGGAATTCCCTTGAAATGAATTATTGCGAGAAATTACCTTTCCTTTAATTCACAAACAAATTTAATTTTCTAAAGTGCATAATAATAATAATAATAATAATAATGTTTTTTCCTCTCGTTTTTTTCTGTAAGCGTCATTTTGCTCCTTGACTAGACTCGACGAAAGCTGAGAATTTGACACTACCAGCATCGTTCTTTCAGGGACTGTCACCCTCGATCCTTTATTAAATCCTTTATCCTCGAGGTTCATTAGCCTGAGTGCCACTTGAAGGCGCGTCCTTTGAGCTCATCCTCGAGGGCCATTTCCTTAAGTATGAGAAATATTTGGCGACAGAAGAGCAACAGCTGCGAGATAACTTTTCATGAATCAACCGCGGTTTGATTCCGGGTTAACATTTTTTCCGCGTGACATTTTATCGAAAAGACTTTTAGGCTTAGATTAACTTATGTTAGATTAGATTATATTAGCATAAAGTTAGGCCAGGGTGGAGTTAGGTTAGGTTAGCATAGGATTCGGTTTGATTAGATTAGGTTAGTATAGGTTAAGTTACGTTAGGTTACCATAGGGTTAGGTTAGGTTATTAGAATTTCAGTGAAATTTACCGTCGATGAAATGTCTCCGGTCTCCTTAACTCCTCCTCACTTCGGAAATCGAAAAAGCTGAATGAACGAACACTTGCGTGTATTATGTTAAATACCATTAAATGTTTTAGAGCAAAGCATGTCCTTTGCTTATGTGGTAAAATCATGATAAAATGTGGGATCAAACTTTTAAAAAGTGTACATGTTGCATATAAATTCCTCAAGTACATGCAAGTACGTGCAAAGTCACTAATTGAACGGTATTTCACACACACACCACACACCACACACACACACACACATGTACTCGTGCATATATATATATATATATATATATATATACACACACGAGTACATGTGTGTGTGTGTGTGTGTGTGTGTGTGTGTGTGTGTGTGTGGTAACATAAAATTTTGAAATTGGCATCGTGTCCTGAAATAAAAATTCTATTTAATAACATTTTAAACGAATCAGAGACCATTATTCGGCAATGAACCCTAATAGAGGAAATGATTAAAAGAAGCACGATCGCAGATAACGAACGTTTCGAGGAGGAACCACGAAGATGATTGTGCTTTATCTCTTACGGGTGTGAATGGGAACCACAAAAGAAGGGGACTTTAAGAGCCCTACAAGACCTCGAATTAAGAACTGGAAGATCTTGCCGTTTGGAGGAACACTCTCTCTCTCTCTCTCTCTCTCTCTCTCTCTCTCTCTCTCTCTCTCTCTCTTGTGTATATCAGATGCGATTCTACAGATAAATAAGGGCTCGTTGGGTCGAGTTCTCTCTTGATCGAGGAAAGGTGCGCCTTCGGTGTGTAAATCCATTATCCCAGACCGTCTATACGCGTAAAGGGGCGACGCAGTAAGACTTCAGAACGAGATATTTTCGAGTCCTTTCCGAGCGATCTTTTGTGCACTTAGGCCTACATGCGCCCTATTATGAAGAACTTTAAGTTATTATTGTTGTATGTGAGTACATATATAGGTCGGTTTGGAAATAGTAATGATGTCACCACAATATTTAGTGAGGATTTATAGAACATGGCACAAAAATTATATTAAGTACGAGTATAAAAAAGAATTTTGGTTAGTTACAGTTTCAACGATACTTATGAAAATAAAAACCCACTCTAATAGACAGAGTTTATTTCCACGACAGTTTCGACGCCAGTGGGCGTCGAAACTGTCGTGGAAATAAACTCTGTCTATTAGAGTGGGTTTTTATTTTCATATTTTGACCTTCACGTAAAAAAAAGTGAAGTTTTTTGCATTCAACGATACTTCTTCAATATTAAGGAAGTTTTGCAGTGGGTAAGTGAGGTTTTCGAAATGTCACAACCCATAAAGCAAAACTCATTCTGAATTTTCAGTTTTATCTCTATGCCCAGCTACGTTTTTTTTTTTAACTGAATCACTTCCAAAAATGGTTTCTATACAGTCAAAAATCAAATTTTCTTGAGATTTGCTTATTTGAGGATACGGTAGTCATTTTTTTACGAATGAGAAAACGTTTTTTTGTCACGAAAAAAAAATGTTGAATTTCTAAATTTAAGGTTATATACATATATATAAAAAAAATTAAAGCTCATGCACAAATGATTTTTTTTTCAATGTTCAAACAGGAAGTTTCCAACTTTTAAAATCTAAACATGTTCTAAAATTCATTATGTAGTATTATGATCAGTGGAATAATGATAAAAAAGCCATTCAAAAACTGAAAGATATTTTTTTATGAGTAATTTATGGATCACATGACAAAGTTGGTCTACAACTTTCAATTCGGATTTTTTAAACCACTATACACTACCAAGAACTACTCAAATTTAACGTTCAAAATTACAGTACGCTGGAGCTTTACTTCTTGGATATATATGATTATATAATGTCGAAAAAAATTTCTAATTAAAATATACAGGGTGTACACAAATTATCTTTACAACTTCTCTCTCAAAAAAATATTAGGAAACGAGGTACACATACCGTTTTTGCGCCGTCTGTGAGAGAAAGTAATAAAGTTTCACATAACCTCAAACACATTCAACATGGGCACCATTTGTCACACGTAAGATGTCCAAACGGTATTCTATCTCCATCCATGTACACTGCAACATTTCAACGTCAACTCTTGCAAGAGCAGCAGCAATTCTGGTCTTTAAATCGTCGATGTTGGCCACTGGAGTTGTGTACACGCCGTCTTTTACATAACCCAATAGAAAAAAGTCACAGGGTGATCTGGCCGGCCAAGGGATGGGTACCCCCCACGGCCAATCCACCGATTTGGGAAATGCATGTCAAGGGGATTTCGTACCAACAAGCTCCAATGTGGTGGTGCGCCATCTTGTTAGAAAAACACATTAGGCTGCAGTTCCTCCAACTGTGGATAGACGTAGTTCTCAAACATATCCAAATAATTAATTGGTGGTTGTTACTATCGTCTCAGCGAAGAAATAAGAAATACCGTTTGGACATCTTACGTATTACAAATGGTGCCCATGTTGAATGTGTTTGAGGTTATGTGAAACTTTATTGCTTCTCTCACAGATGGTGCAAAAACGGTATGTGTACCTCGTTTCCTAATATTTTTATTTGAGAGAGAAGTTGTAAAGATAAATTGTGTACACCCTGTATAAAACATTTTGTTAAACCTAAAAAAAATATGTAAAAAATATACCAAAACAATTAGTTACCCACAGATAATAAAAACCCACATGGCGCAAATGTAACAAAGTTATATAATTTAAAGTGGTAATTTAATGTGTATTGTAATTACTATGCTTCTGAAAAATAATTTGCAACTGTGATCAAAATTCAGAAATGAGATAAACAAAGTGGCAACACTGACTATGGCCTACGTAAATCATTTGTCCAAGTTTGAGAAATCTCAAATCATGTATGTCCCTAGGTTGTGATAACTTAGAAGGGGTAATTACGGTGTTGCAATGTTATGGATATAGTGAAATCAAATGCCTAAACGGATGAAAAAGCGGTTTCTCCGTTCTGTAGCCATTAATGATATTGAAAACTTAATAATACTAGTTAAAATGTCAGATTTGCATTAAAATTAATTGAGATTGAGAACTCATCTAATAGGATCTGCGAAAGGGTTTGTTCAAGGCGAGTGTGTACCGTTAGAACCTATTTTTTTTCAATCATTGAAAAACTTTGCTTGTCTGAATATTAAGTATATATAAGTGTGGTTTAAGTATAGAATCCGTGGTTAAATTATTTCTTATGCTGTGCTGGTATGTAGTCCGTGGTCAAATTCAGAAAATGTAAATTTGTTCCTGTTTACGTCTTGTTGTTATTAATGTTTATTTTTGCCTGCTTAGACCTAGTTTAGTCTGAATATCATTGTTGTAGTGTGAGCATGTGATAATGCAGTGCTGTGATCTATCTACTTATGAGTTGCCCCCGGTCAATTGAATGCCCAGTTAGGTCAATTGAATGCCAGGTTAGATCAACTGTATGCCCTTGACGATTGGTTAGGTTAAGTCATGATATCTTCTTTAGTTTTAACGAAAATATCACGACTTAACCTAACCAATCATCAAGAGCGTACAGTTGACCTAACCGGCCATTCAATTAACCTAACCAGGCATTCACTTAACCGGGCGCCGCAATTTGTTTGTGTTATTTAGTCAATATTGCAATCTTAGCTTTAAACAATAATGGCTGGTCGCTGCTCCTACTGTTATAGTGCATGTAAACAAAATTCTTGACTTATTCTACAGAAATATCACGTATAAAAATTCGTCAGACTCGCATTTTATACTTTGTATGTTTTAAATAAATATAACCACGCCGTTGTTCTGAATAATAATTTAACCACGGATTCTATACTTAGGCCTATAAGTGTTTTAGTCGTTACAATTTTCTATTAAATATCAGAAAAGATTCCTCTATAAGTAAATAAAGTCGTCTGGCGTTTGTGAGAACATAATCAATAAAGTCACGTTGGGCCTTACATGATAAAAGTATACTTTTGTGGGCAATTTCCAAAGAGATTTCTAGTGAGAAGAACCGCATCATGCAGACACATTTCGTAAAAGAAAAAAATAAACATTATAAAAATTCTTAGCTATTTTATATAAATTTTTAAAGTAATTTGAATGAATTTCTACGATTCTTTTATGGAAAAATATGACGAACGGAATAAGATATTGAAAGCAGACAAGATCTCTCTTTTTTTCTAATCATGAAAATGGCCAAAACTTGTTCATTGAATGTCTAAACATTACTTTCAAGACTAGTATCGTATTTATGTATTTATTTAACGCACGATTTCTCGTGATAGTAACGGTACACCGAGCCACTAAGTAGCGTTATATTAGTCACCGAAATTACCTAAATAAGACACACACACCTACACACACACACACACCCCACATTCATTGAATAATCACTGTGATGTGATTATTCAATGTGGGGTATAGTCAAAGATAGAGTTTACGGCCAGAAACCTCGGGACTTCGATCACACGAAGACTTTGATACGCCAAGAGTTCGAGACGTTGAATAATAACAAAGAACTGCGCTGCCATATTTGTTGTTCAATGGTTCAAAGATGCAACGTGTGTATTGAATATGATGGAGGACACTTTGAATAATTTCTGTAGTAAATGATAAATATTATTCTTCACAAGGTGATTCCATTATTCTCGTTAAACCGACTTATGCCGCACCCTGTATATATATTATTTTTCTCACCTTTGTCGAACACACAATGTGTTACAAAACTGGCTAATTTATTATTTCTAAAATATTACTCTTATCCAGCACAGATAACAAATTGCTTTGAATTAAACCATAAATTATAAAACAGTTGTTTGCGATAATTCATAAGTTTATTTACGGTGTCAACTTTTACATTTTTGTATTATTTTAAAGTGCGTGAATGATAAATTGGAAGCATATGAATGAGCAACACACGAGTTTTCATATATACATTAGAGAGAGAGAGAGAGAGAGAGAGAGAGAGAGAGAGAGAGAGAGAGAGAATAAAAATCATGGTTGAATAATTCTTTACTTATAAAATAAATATTACAGTTTTACAATTATTTTTGTTGTTACAATAATTTTAACATAAAATAAGTAATTATCAAATTATCAGTTATTACTATTTATTTTAATTAATTGAGCCCTTGAGGTTTAGGCTTTACTGGGCTCTCAGATTAATTAAAGATAAAACATCGCTTCATACCGTAATGATTATTAATAATACAAAAATAACGAATAAGAAACATTAATTAATTTAAAATAGATAAACAAATTAATAGATGAAAATAAAACAACGAACTTAAATCTTTGTGAAATCATTTAAAAGTCATTGTGAAAACAAAAGACCTTCTATTCATTTATTAAAAAGTTAAAAAGTTAATGACATTTCTTTAAATTCACTGAAATATGTTTTAAATTTTCGATAATTTATATTTATGCCAAAGCTATTTTCTCACCTTTTTTCGTAAATAGTTCTAACACATATACGCCTTTATAGAACATTCAACGAGTTATTATTATTATTATTATTATTATTGTTCTTATTATTATTATTATCATAAAATCTCTTTAAAATATAAAAGAGTTAAATAAATATTAGCGTGAAAATTGTGTGAATTTTGAGAATGATTTGTAAAATAAGATGAATTTATATTTTCCAATTTCGTGCAAGCGTGTAACCAATAATTTTTATCTGACGTTCGTAAAAATAACATTAAAAAATGACGTTCTTCTCTCGATGAACGTTTTTGCTAAATTCTTTGAGAAATATAAATTTGAAAATGATTTGTTTCCACAATTTTTCCATCTGTGGCTTATTTTTTAAAAATCTGTTTCTTAGGTTTCCCGTACGTGCGCTGGTGGTTATCCAGGGTGTTCGAAAAGTCTCTATCCAATAGGAACAGGGTGTTCCAAAATTTTCTATCCAATAGGAAATACCCTAAATTCTTTATCCGATGGAAAACGCATTTATTCACGAAACAATGTCATAAATTTCTAAAATGTTCTACATTCACTTTAAAGCATTTTAATTTCACTTATTTATTTATTTTAATTTCTCTTTTAATTTGTGTTTGGTTAAAAAATTGTATAAAAAATTAGACTCCTCTCGTCTGTATCTTTACCATCGTTACAATTAGGTTTCAAAAGTTCGTAAATGTTCCCTATACATTCGACTTTAGTTACTCTTCTGCTTCTCTAAAATTGGGATATATATAATATATATATATATGTGTGTGTGTGTGTGTAAAACATGTGTCCATATATAGAATATCTTCTATCTAATATCTTTTTTGTTTATCTAATAAAACCAACTGATCTTTTTGGTTTTTGTAATAAAACCAATTGATATTTTATACTTCTCCTCCCAGTTCCTGGTAAACGCAAGATATATTAACTTGGTACTTTCCTGTTAACGGGAATACCCTAAAATAAGTTTTGTTTGTTTGTTATGTATTTTTGCTCTCGTCATTTTCGTTTAAACTAACGAAAATATCACAACTTAACCTAACCAATCATCAAGGGCGTACAGTTGACCTACCGGGCATAGAGCAAAAATACAAACTTTTTTTTAGGGTATTCCCGTTAACAGGAAAGCACCATTAACTTTAAGCGATATAAAAACTTATAGATTTAAGTATTAGGACAACTCCCCACTTCACCAACTCCAAATCGGTGTCCTCCAGATGAAGAGAAACTGACTGCGTGCACCGATAACGAGTGAAGTAAGGATGAAATATACACTAATTCATCGTTTTAAACACGCATTGATGTAATTAAATACGATATCGAGTATTTTCGTGTTGTATAAAACTTAAAGGAAAAAAGTTCGCCTAAGAGATAAATAAATTAAATTTTTGCATACGTTAAATTCATATATGCGTCCTGCAGCCACCTGCATGACTCCGAATTCCCAAAGAAACGCATACCAGGCGTGTTTCTCTATTTAGAACGATAAAGGGCTCGTATAACGCGAGAGCGTAAATAAGCTCGGGGGGGGGGGGGGGGGGGTCAGAATTTAAAGCGGCTAAAATGCTTCTGAGCGCCCTCTGTCGTGAGGGTGTTTCACAACGAGTGGGTTTCGAAGGAGACGTACCGATAACTGTTATTAACAATCCAATTTGGGACGAGGATTAGTTCAAAAAATATCAAGTGAGGCAGAAAAGGAGAATAGTAAAGAGGAATGTTCTCACCGTATTGTTTGACCATTGTCTGCCACCAAGTCTTTCAATAACAATTCACATATTCAGTATAAACAGTTGGTTTTGTATTATTATTATTATTTTATTATTATTATTATTATTATTGAAGTCCTCGTTTAGCTGCCATTTAAATGTTACATATTTTTTAGATGTTAAGTTTAGCAAACTAAGGCTGAAGTTATATTACATTTATAAACATAATATAATCTCAGCCATGTGTGTGTGTGTATATAATATATATATATATATTATATATATATATATAATTTACTAGAATCACCAGAATCCAATTTACTCTACTTTTGCACTTGACGCTTTACTTTGCGAAACTTGAACTTTAAAGTAGACCTAACTGCTAAAACTCCAAATAAAATTGTTTAAGGGATTATAATAATTATATAAAATAAATTATATTATATAATTATTATAATCCCTTAAACAATTTTATTTTGCGTTTCAGGAGTTAGGTCTACTTTAAAGTTTGAGCTCTAATTTACAACCTCAAGATAGTGAATAGTGAAAAGTTTGAGATTTAGTTAATAAAGTCGAAAAATCTTCTTTTTGGTGCAATTTTTGTTTTTTTAATCTTACAATGGCAAGTTTCAAGAATTTGGACTGAACAACGATGATACATTTACTGTTTACTATTTCTTTGATTCGGCTATGGCTTCCAAATGTTGGGATCTTAATGAAGTTGGTTGAAGTTTCATTTAATTTTGATTCATTTAATTGGACATTTAATTTGAGATATTGTTTTCTTTTGGTGCAATTTTTGTTTTTTTAATCTTACAATGGCAAGTTTCAAGAATTTGGACTGAACAACGATGATACATTTACTGTTTACTATTTCTTTGATTCGGCTATGGCTTCCAAATGTTGGGATCTTAATGAAGTTGGTTGAAGTTTCATTTAATTTTGATTCATTTAATTTGGACATTTAATTTTGAGATATTGTTTTTGTTACAAAATGTTTTAGAATAATTTTCGAAAATTATTAAACACAAATATTAATATAAAAATTTAATTAATAATATTAACGCAAATATTGTATTAAAAAAATTATTCAAATATGATAATAATAATGAGTGAAGAGGGGCAGAAGCTGGCACATCGCTCAGGCTAACTATTGCTCTAACCCCTGTGATAATATATTAGCTATTCAATATTAATTATTATATTTTCAAAAAAGTGCATTTCTTTATTTTCTCTTAAATATAACGTTTTAAACGCGAATATAAATTGATTTCACATAAAAAAATCACTTAATAAAATTCCGATGTAGAGCAAAACTATTAATGCCCAATTTGTTAAACGTATCCTCGACTCGGGATGGCGTAACGACGAGAACACTGTACATTGCGTGAAGGATGTCAAGTGAAAGCGGTTCAAATTCGATTAACCTATTGGTGGCCACGATCGTGTGAGAACATTTTATACATTTATTTCTACACCTATAATGCGCATAATTAAATATATAGTAAAGTTAGGGTATAGTAAAGTAGTTAAGTAGTTAAATTATAATAGAAATGCTACTATTATAAAGAAATGCTACTATTAAAAACATCGGAAAAATCGGTTAAATATATGATATTTCCAAATAAACATAATTTATGTTTAATGTAAACAAATATTATTTGTAAGTTACTTATATATATCGTAAGTTGTTTAAAAAAATTTACTCCAAACTAAACTAATTCTCTCTCTGTACCAACAAATTCTCGTTTAAAAATGTATATTATATATAAAGATTTAAGTTAATTTTATTTTATGATGTTTATTTCATTTCTCTATCATTCCCTAATTTCGGAGCTATTGAAGAATAGGGACCCCAGCCTTCTTTAGTTAGCTTTATAAGGCTAAATAACGAAGATATCATGACCTAACCTAACCAATCGTCAAGGGCGTACAGTTAACGTAACGATTGGTTAGGTTAGGTCGTGATAGTTTCGTTAGTTAGCCTTATAAAGCTAACTAAAGAAGGCTGGGGGCTGGGGTCCCTATTCTTCAATAGCTCCCTAATTTCTTAATATCTATAAGTCCTTTTATTTTTGTTTATATTTCATTAATTTTTAAGTGGAGAACTGAAAGTAAATTTTGAGCTATTTTATTTCCTCTGTAGCTATTTGTTCTCTCTTTTGATAAGTACAAAATCTTAATCTCGCTCTCACTGAATTTTTATAAGCAAAAAAAATGTTTTGAAATTTTTTTTATTGCATTTAAAGTTTCACTTTTCTCAAAGTGTACCCGAAGTCGTGAGGGAACGATGGTGCGCATAATTCTATCTAAACCTTTCGATCTCTAACAAACTTTTATAAATTGCCGTTGTCGTTTGTTGATTACGTAAATATATGCCGTTTCTCACCTATATGATTTAGGAGTGTCTGTTGTCAAACTGCTGTTAAGGATGATAAAGGATGTTTGATTAATATGAATAGTCCTTTGACGAGTTTCTTTTCCGTTCTACGATTTTAAAATCTTGTAAGATTAAATTCTCGATCAAATACGTTCCTTGCCCAATAGATAATATCGCTCAGACAAACTAAAAAGTGGAGCGATGTTATTTTTTGTGATAATTTGTCTATTCATTTATTGCAGATTTGTTTGAAATAAATGTAAAAGTTTATCTCAGAAAATAATGATGACTAATAAGTTAATTTTTCTCCATGAACTAAATAATTATTATTTACTGCAGAAAATTATTAACAACAAAATTCCCTTTCTAATAACAAACAAAGATTTTGGTTTCTAAAAATAAAACAAAAATTTTGTTGTAAAAACTCTTTCTCTTTTTCTCCACGTAACAACAACAACAACAACAACAATAATAATAATAATAATGATAATAATATTGACCTTTAATACTCACGTTAATAATATATATATATTTATAGTGGACCTAGTTTTAGCCGTTTAAGGTGATAATGATTTAATTGTATGCTAATGAAATTGATGCAATGACTGATTGCTTATTAATGAAAGGCTGGGTTAATAATTTATGATGTCATACAGTATCACCGATTGGAAGTGGCTATTTGATTAAGTCCACCATACTATTGGAAGTGACAGTAATGGCAGCGAGGGTCACCAGCTTGGATTACACCCAAGCAAATTAATATTAAGGTTATAAAAGACACCTTATAGTTTTGTATTTTATTATGAAAATAAAGCCGTTATTTATTCACTGTGATATAACAAAGAATTGACAGTAATTAATTGATAGTTTTACGTTATGCTTATGACATAGACTTAGCTAAATAGTTGAAATGTTAATAGCTTAATTGACACGTAATAAGTAATATACTCATTGATGGTATGTAAATGGCATGCAACATGGAACATTGAATGGGCCTAGTAAATGATATAAAGAATGCACGTACGTTTGGTACATTGAATGGAAAACATGACGCTCTGATTAAGTAGGCTAGATGATTGAATGGGCCTAGCAATGATATAAAGAATGCACGTGCGTTTGGTACATTGAATGGAAAACATGACACTGATTAAGTAGGCTAAATGATTGTATGGAATATGGATGCACATAGAATAATTGATGCGGCCTAATAATAATGGATTGAAATGCTTGACAATGATTACATAAATAGCATTTATATATAAGACCATTATGTGATGTTAAGTGGTTACGCCAAGAGAATATTTAGTTATCACATAAATATATGATTGAACATAATAACGGATGATACGCGGAATTACGGTATTGAAATGACACTTGAATTGGATAATAGGTCTACTGCGTTCTTTCACGAGAATCAGTTGGAACGCTTAATTACTCACTTTGGGAGTATAGCCTACCGTTCGGCGGTAGGCGAATGTAGGCTTCACAAGAGTACTTAGAATGTGATGTACTTAGCTTACCGGGACGATGAAACCGCTGTTGAAGGAATGTTGAAAAGGAATCTATCACCGTAGGCTCGAAGTGTCGTTGATCGTCCTCTGGAAGCTGGTCGCTCACGCGTTGGTCGTGTCACGGATTAGGCTAAGCGTAGGCCTGAGGTGCTGAATATATCTCAAGGAACGGTAGAGAAACTTGAAGGCTGACCTTGTAAACCGTAGGCCCGAAGTGATTCTGGTTGGGCTTCGAAGGATTGCTTCTGCAGGCGGTCTGTAGAAGGTCTTACTTGATGATAAATCGTAGGCCTTGAAGGAAGAGCACGCCGCTCCTCCGGCAGGGAGCCGGAGGACGGTTGACGTGATGAGATCTGCTCGACGAGGTAGAAAGCGAGTGTCTGTGTGAGTGAGTGAGTGAGTGAGTGAGAGTGAATGCGAGTGGAAGCTCGCTTTTATACGTAGTTCCTGTGACGTAAGACTTCGCGCCAAGTCTTAAGACGCCTTGTCCGCGCGTCCTTTCGTTGATAAGGGCTTGCGTTCGCGCCTTTTGGGAAGAAACAGACTTTCCATTGTTCTGAATCCGTGTCCACGTGTGTCTTCCAAGACTGTTTGATGATAGCGTGGAAGGAAAGGATTTGTCCGTCTACTTGTTGGTCTATTTCTTGTCGATCCGCTACATATATATACTGTATATATGTTACAGTCAAAGTGTGCAACCAGCCATTTCGCGTAATGGCTGACACTTTTAGTCATTTTGCGAAATGGCTGTTTCACTTGGTTATTTCACAAAATGACTAAAATCTTCAGCCATTACACGAAATGGCTGAAATTCCACCTTGGTCATTTCGTGAAATGGCTAAAATGACTTTTGCCATGAATTCATAAAAATAACAAACATCACAATAAAATTGGAACCATTTATTTAACTAACTAAATCTGCTAAAACATACATACATCCACAGGTCTGTTCAAATAAGTGAGAAACACTCTTCAAATACACATTTGAACACATTTCAATTTGAATTTTCAATATAGAGGTTTTCAAATACTAACCGGGCCTTCAATGTTATTCCGATGTCCGCCATTGAAGGCCCGGTTAGGTCAACTGTATGCTCTTGACAATTAGTTAGGTTAAGTCGTGTTATTTTCGTTAAAACTAACGAAAATAACACAGCTTAACCTAACCAATTGTCAAGGGCATACAGTTGACCTAACCAGGCAAATGATCTTGTACGAAATGTCCAAGATGGAATTTCAGCCATTTCGCGTAAAGGCTGAAGATTTTAGTCATTTCGCGAAATGACCAAGTGAAACAACCATTTCGCGAAATGACTAAAAGTTTCAGCCATTACGCGAAATGACTGGTTACACACTTTGACTGTAACATATAATACCCCTAAGTCCGAGATGGAAGTGGAAAACCCAGACGAATTTTTCGACATACACAAATCAACCAAGAACAAATTCTGGCACGAACCTATTAATGGACTTCGAGTTCACGGAAGGAAATGTAATTACGGCCTTATCACAGCTGCGAGACAATTTAGCGCCAGGGCCAGAGACATGGAGTGCCACGTTTCTGAAGAAATGTAAAGAGAGTATTGCCAAACCGCTATACTTACTATGAAGGAAATCACTCGACACAGGACAAATTCCACGCTCCTTAAAGAACGCGAACATTGCCCCCCCCCCATTTAAAGGTGGTAACAGAGCAATGCCCAAGAATTATCGGCCAGTGGCTCTCACCTCACACCTTGTAAAGTGCTTTGAACGTATAATTAGAGGCAAAACTACCTACTCCCTACAAGAAAAGAACTTATACAACTCAAATCAACATTGCTTCCGGGCTGGAAGATCATGCCTATCACAGCTACTAGACCACCAGGAGAAAATATTGGAAACATTGTGTCGAGGACAAAACATAGATGTAATATATACTGACTTTGCTAAAGCCTTCGATAAATGTGACCATGGAATCATAACACACAAACTTAATAATACAGGAATTACTGGAAAGCTAGGAAGATGGATACTTAATTTCTTGACGCAAAGAACACAAAGAGTGCTGGTAAACGGAGTTAAATCGGAAGTCTCGGAAGTTGTGAGCTCTGTCTCACAAGGGACAGTATTAGCTCCCTTGCTGTTCATAATAATGATTGCAGATATTGATGCAGATATTAAGGACAGTATTGTATCGTGTTTCGCAGATGACACAAAGATATGTCAGGAAATATTGAACGAAGGTGACATAAGAAAATTACAAAACGACATTGAAACATCATTCCAGTGGGCAGGAGACAAAATATGAAGTTCAACGAAGAAAAATTCCAACTTCTAAGATATGGTAATAACAAGGAGCTGCAGAATAAAAGGTACAAAACTCTGCAAGACAAACAGATAATACCAAATCCACAAGTCAGGGATCTGGGAGTAATAATGTCGTCGGATACAGAATTCACAGAGCACTACAACATCAAAATTACAACGGCTAGAAAAATAATGGGAATCATCTGGAGCAGCTTCCGCAGCAGAAAAGCAAACATCATGCTCAAATTATGGAAGAGTCTAGTCCTACCAATAACTGAGTATTGTTCAGTACTCACAAGCCCATACAGAAAACGAGACATTGCGACCAGTGAAGCTATACAAAGGACTTTTACGTCTAAGATAGAAGAAACGGAAGATGAAGACTACTGGTCTCGACTACAATCCCTGAAACTCTACTCTCTCGAAAGAAGGCGAGAGCGGTACACATTAATATACATATGGAAAATACTGGAGGGCTTTGTCCCTAACCTTAGAAATGAAATAGAAACAAACTGGAATGAGAGAAGAGGCAGATTTTGTACAGTCCCAGCTGCTATGGGACAGGGGGCCATGAAAACGAGAATGGAAATACCCTCAGAATACGAGGTCCAAAGCTTTTCAATGCCCTATTGAGAGAGGTAAGGAATCTCCTGCACACCGACCTGAATAACTTCAAGAACCATCTGGACAGATTCCTGTGTAAAGTTCCTGACCAGCTATGCATAGCTGGCTACGAGGGCAGGAGAGACCAAACAGCAATTCCCCCTTTCACCGAATCCAGCAAATGAGGCGGGATACTGCAGAGGGGTCGATCCTGAACCGTCGTTTGAACCCACACAAATATATATATATATATATATATATATATATATATATATATATATATATATATATATATAGATCTCTACAAACCGACATGAACAGAATCCACAAGTGGACGGAAGACAACAATATGAAGTTTAACACAGAAATTTCAGCTGTTAAAGTACGAAAAAATCCATGGAATATTATACCCAAATGGACAGGAAATTCAGAGAAAGGATCAAGTAAAGATAAGCACCCCGAGCCTTCTTTAATTAGCCTTATAAGGCTAACTAACGAAAATATCACGACCTAACCTAACCAATCGTCAAGGGCGTACTGTTGACTTAACGATTGGTTAGGTTAGGTCGCGATATTTTCGTTAGTTAGCCTTATAAGGCTAATTAAAGAAGGCTGGGGGTGCTTATTTTTACTTGATCCCAGAGAAATTCTCGAGCAAAAGATTTAGGGGTTGTAATGACTGATGATGCGAAATTTGAAACACAAAATAAGATAGCAGTAAACAGAGCAAAGAGAATAACTGGGCAGATACTGAGAACCTTTAAACGAAGGGATAGGACTATAATGATTCCTCTACTGAAAACACTGATCATACCCAAATTGGAATACTGCTCGGTCCTAACATCCACATATAAAAAAGAAGACACTAGACAACTAGAAGGGATTCAGAGAAGCTTCACAGCCAAGGTCAATGGGTGCAAAGAACTAAATTACTGGGAAAGGTTCCGTGAACTAAACCTATATTCACTGGAAAGAAGACGAGACAGGTACACCATCATTTACGCTTAGAAAATAATGGAGAAACTAGTACCCTAATCTTACTCTGAACCCCGTAACTCCCCAAACAACGGTGGAAAGTAAAAAAGGAAGACTGTGTCGTGTTCCCAAATGAAAGGCGAGACAGGGAACATCCTTAACCCTGAAAGGAAATAGTTTTGTTGTGAGAGGACCAAAACTGTTTAATCAGCTGCCCAAAGACCTAAGGAACACAAATGGTGTTGCAGTGGACATTTTCAAAAGAAGATTAGACGCCTGGCTCAGAACAATTCCCGATGAGTCGAGCGTACCTGGCTATGTGAGGTGGAGAGTACAAAAACAACTCACTACTTCACCAGGCCAACTCGAGAGGAGGGGCGACGAGCTTGACCTTC
>JAJOZX010001408.1:685000-715000 GCA_023014485.1 Bathynomus jamesi | reverse complement strand
AATAAGATATCATTCAGAGTCTTTATTTGAAAGTAACCAAAGCAGTCATGTCCTTTTTGCTGCGGTTCCTTGACATCAGCATTCGGCTTGCTACTTGCGCTTTGATGTAGCCTTCTCGCCTCTCGTGACTGTAAACTTGACTAGCTGCTTCTGTGACCATTTTCACACATCTCTCCACACTCTGAGTGTGAGAAGGCCACTTTGGCACTTGCATTGGGGCCTCTAAGTTGTGTTAAATCTTTGTTTGTTATACATGTTGTCAGTGGTGGCTCCAAAACTTCCGAACTCAAGTTAACTAATTCTGACAATTTCGTGGCATTGACGTTTATCGGAGGTACCTCCTTGTCTGAACAGAGCAGTCTCCCAGCTGGTCATCATCTAGTGATGTTCCTCTAAGCTTTAGAATGATTTCCACAGCCTCAGTTCGCTCTTTGGTACATTCGCTGCAGAGTATTGCTTGCAAAACTGCCTCTGGCCTAGCATACCAAGTGGACCTTCTCACCACAGGTAACACGATGTCCACCACTACTTCTCTTTGGGTTCTCAGTAGCTGTAATTGACACAAGATGTGGTTGGGCCCCTCCATCCACATTGGATTAAGTTTTACATTGAACCAGCGAGGAAGATAAAACCCAATAATAAATTCAACAATCAACATCAAATTCTGCAGCATTTTGCCCTCCTTCAGTGCATGTTTGGAAACCCAAATCCTGCAGAAACGAATCGCTGTAGTTAACCAACGACTGTGACTTACGGGTCCAATCTCCAAGAGAGCCAGATTTTGAGGCAACTCTCCTGATCTGATTGCTTGAACAATACGATAAGCGTAAGATTGATCCGTGCTGAGGTCTTTGATAACTTCTTCAGACAACACTGGAAGGGGAGGGCCTACTTCGACCTTTGGAAATTTTGTATTTATTTCTAATTCCGTTGCTTCATCTAGCATGTTGCCAAGGGGGCCTGACCACTTCTTGTTGCTCTTTGTAGGGCCATCAAGTTCCTGGATGAGACGACGAAGAGGTAGTTCCCCTGTGTGCAAATCACATACAATCCAAACAAGCCTTCTTCCAAGTTTTTTCTCTAAATGCGTCATAACACCGCCCTGCCATCCAGTGTTCACCGCAGTTGAGTCTCCACCAACGGCCTGCAGTGAACTGTCAAGTCTTCTTTCTTGAAGCCAACATATTATTTGATCAGCAATTGCCTCTGCATGTTTCTTGCCTTCTACTTCTGCTTCAGGAACAAAGTGAAACAAATAGCGGCCACCAGGTTCGGAACACAGAGTAGTGTTCTTCTTTGATGAGACCGGGAAACTTTCTGTCCATTCCCTCTACCTCTAGGAGAACTTTTGTGTCATCTCTTCTTCCATCAAACAAAAGGCAAGAGAGACCTTCCTCTTTCAAATCTTTTTCATGCTGATCAGATATTTCCTTCATTATTTTTTCTTGTGCTCTTCTTATCTTATTATGATCTATCACTAAGGATGTATCCTCTCGGCTGATGAGGCCTGAATCTATCCAAGCGGCAGTGGCAATCTCTGCAGTCTCTCGTAGCCCCGTATGGTGGCGAATACTGGCAAGGGCAATGTTTGAGATGTCTTTAGTGTTGTATTTCATTCTCTTCGGCGAAGGTTCAGATGGCATTTTGGAGCTATCATCTGATATTGCTTCTTTCTGTTCTGTTCATCTGAAGAGCTTTCAAAGAAGTGAGAAACCTCTTGATAGAGCTCTTCATCTCTTTGGGTGGCTTCTTCACTCTTCTTTTTCTTCCTTTCTTCCCTCTCTCGGATTTTCTCTTTTTTCTTAGCAATAACAATCTGTTTTTTGGTTTCTGAATAATCTGCGAACCAATCTGCATACTTCCTTGGCCTCCTGCCTTTGTTCTCTGCGCCTTTATGAAAGCCAGCTCCAAAACAGGGATCTTCTTCTCACGAAGACAGCGACAATCAATGTGAGGGTGAGGTTCTCTTCTGCATGAGGAACAACAATTGGCTTCAGAACACAACTCTATGGGACACTGGCAGTTAAAAATGTCAAGAAGAGTATCAAGTGTGTGCAGAAATTTTTTTTTCTTTGCTAGTTTTCCTTTACCAAGTGATGTCTCAACTGCTTTGTGCCACAGCTTTGTTAATTTTAGCTCAATAGTTCTATACTGATTGAGTACAGGTGGTTTGAATAACACATTTGCTTTTTTCCACTGATGCAGAAGAGGGGGAATCATGTCCCTTATGAGCTCTTTCTCTGTGTAGTTCCTTCTATCCTTTGTATTTTGTTCACGAAGGAGTAACCCTAGTCTCAGCATGTCTCGCACTGTTGGTAGTTCTGATACAGGAAGCTCCTTGCCTGTACCGACGAACAGGCTCAAGTGGCATGACGACTGTCCTCTTGTCTTCAATTTTGGCATCTTAGGAATATCTGAAAAGAAAGAAAAACATTTAAGTATTTTATATCAATTCGATGTTCTAAAATTCAATAAAAAAATATTTCATGGGATTACAACATAATTAGACAGAAGAATATGATAATAATAAATAATTGTAATAATCAACAATCCATACTTACAGTTAAACTGTAGTATTCGTCTAGTAGAATAACTATGAAGTAGGTACAAGAGCAATAACAGCAAACCACCGTCTATGACATCTAAGAGGCAACTGAGGACTGAGAGTGAGGGACAGTTCTATTCATGTTGTGACTTGTACATTGTGCAACAACTATATGACCTTGAAAACACTCCATGTTTTCTGACCATGTATATATTTTGTTGGTGTGCCTCTGCAAGGCCTCGATTTCATTTGCATCGCTGATTTTTCTGCTGATCTTTGTATCGTCCGCAAATGATGTTACTATACTGTTGCTGTTAACTCCACTGTCTATGTCTGTTAGCATGATAATGAACAGGAGTGGGGCCAGCACTGTACCTTCTGGTACTGAGCCCTACTTCTGATTCTGATGATGATACACTTTGAATTTTGACCACCTGTAGTCGTTTTCCGAGGAAGTTGTAGATCCATTTTCCCACTTTGCCTGTTATTCCCGTATGTTTCATTTTATGTGCTATTATACCATGATCGCATTTGTTGAAAGCTTTAGCAAACACCGTGTGTATGACTCATAGTTTTCATTGCCTTCAAGTGCATCTAGGATATTCTTATAATGTCTATAAGTTGTGATAGGCATGATCTTCCTGATGGGAATTCGTGCTGATTTTCGTTGAATCTTTCCAATGTCTCCAAGAAGTCATATATTTTCTCTCTGACTATTCTTTCAAATATTTTGGTGAGGTGGGACGTCAAGGTCACTGGTCTATAGTTCTTTGCTTAAGATTTATCACCGCCTTTATATATAGGGACAATGTTTGCTCTTTTCAAGATGCCTGGTATTTCCCCAGTGTCTAGGGATCTTCTCCATATCCAATATAAGGGTGTAGCTATTTCATTTTTACAGTTTTTAATTAATAGTGCGTTCCATTTGTCCGGACATGCAGCTGAATGTGATTTCATTTGTCCTGCAGCTCTCGCTACATCTTCTGGGGTAAAATCAAAGTCTGTTATACATTCTCCTTGCAATTTCTCTTTGAAGAATACATCTATGTCAGGTATTGCTTTGTCACTTTGTGGGGTACTGAAGACCGATTCATACTGGGCTCTCAATGTTTCAGATATTTCTTTTAGATCGTCTGTTAGTTCATTATTTCCTTTCATTATGGGCCCGATAGTAGCGCGCGGTTTTGTTTTCCTTTTCGCATAGCTATAGAAGTATTTTGGATTTTCCTTGATTGCTTCTACCGCCTTTTCCTCTTCCCTCTCTGTATGGCCCTTTATCAGAATTTGTATTTCCCAATCGATTCTTTCCAGTTTTTCTTGTATTACTTTCCTGGCATTGTTGTCTCGCAATTAGCTAACTTCGTCGCTACTCTCTTTCTTTTGCGGAATATTCTTCTCTTTTGCCTCTCCAGCCAGTTCCTCTTTCCTTTTGGCTGTGCTTTCGGACCATATTTTTCCAAAATTCTTAGCGTCTTTTCTTCCAAGGTTGTTAGCATTTCCTCAGTTGTTTTATTCTTTAAAACTGTTCTCCACTCTATTTGGGCCATGTGTGATCTCAATTTCTTCCCAATTTATGGTCTTCCCATAAATTTGCTTTTTCCTTCCGCATGTGTATTGTCTTTTAAAGTTATTGCCATATTTGTTGATAACTCGATTATATTGTGGTCTGAGATAATAATTGGAGTTATTTTTATATCGGCAATCAAGTTCGTGTTATTTGTGAATACCAGATTTAGGCAGTTATTTTTCCTGGTATTTTCTGTTATCTCCTGTGTCAGTATAAACTCGTTTGTGAGAACCATCAGCATTTTGCTTGCTCCTGGTCCTCTCTTGTGCCCCCACCCTTATCTTGCTGTATAAATATATTTCTACCCACCTTTTTGTATTTTATAAATGGGAAATTAAAATTGCCGCAGAATATTATATTAGGGGATGGAGAGTTTACGGACTTTATTAGGGTTCTGATATCATGAATGGCATCCGAAAATTTTTCATTTGGAGAGTTTGGAGGTCTATAGATGATTATCAGTACCACGTTTAGTTTCTCTATTTTCACTGCAAGGGTTTCCACGAAACTGTTGGATTTACTTATTACTGTCTCTGGCATATGCCTCTCATGTATATAAATAGCACAGCCACCTTTACGTCTCGCTGTTCTATTCGCTCTCAGTAAGTTGAATCCATCAATATGCAATTCTTTCTTAACGATACAGTGTTCGCAGTTATCGCATTTTCCTTGGCAGTCTTTAAGATGTGTTTCTGTGGGGCATGAGATGTCCGCCCTTGTAACTATCGTGAAACGGACATGTTCTGTGCCTTGAAACGTGGACGCTCAATTTTGCCAGTTGAGGTTTAAGTTTTGGTTTTTGGCTAAAAATACAATAGTTACCCCCTTTTTCTTTGATGTATTCAATCCGACGTGAATGCAACGAGTCCTTTGCTTATATTGAGGTTCTGAATATAGTAGGGTAGGTGTCCTAAAGCTGTCCTAAAGCTGGATCCTATTTGATTTGCAGATAGCTGGTGAGCGAAGCTATATTTTTGGGGCCTCTTTGCGAGTGACCCGTTGCTCACGTCGGACTAACATCATGAAAAAGAAAAACTATAATGTTTGTTATTTATTATTACTTATTCGGACTATAGTGGACTTAATTTTACCAGCAGAGTTCCTTATTCCATGCACGGTCTGTGTGTATCATGAAAAAACCTCAGGGGACCATTCTGAGTTCAATCTCATATATATATATATATATATTTATATATATATATAATCTTTGACTTAAATAATATATTTCTTTACCGTCTATGGGATGGGCACTGTGCTTGTCAGTGCTCGAAAAGAATTAAACCTCTTTTTACCAGCAACAACATACTACACACTTTTTCCAAATACAAAGAAAACTCCAAAATTAAAAATACACGTAACTTCCCTCTCCTTGATTCAGAAGCGTTCAAGAAAGCCCAATCGTATAGTAATTTCCCAATCCGACAGAATCACAGCTGCAATTTTGTCAGTGTTTATATTTAAGAAAAAAATAATAATAATAATATCATTAATGTAGAAAAGAAGCGGTGAACAGATACAATCACATAATACGCAATACATTTAACAAACAGATTCATTCGTACAAAATTGCCGCTGTAAACTGCAGCGGTTTTCTTGATCAAATAATAAACGAAACTCAAACAGTGAAAAGGTAAATAGTTCCTTTTCATTTATAAGAAAGCGCCTCTCTCTTTTAATGCGACCGAACGAGGATTATACCTTACGCATAAGAATAGTCTGATTCGTATACAGCGATCACGCACGGAAATGGTTTGAGAAACGTTCTAATTGAAGGCAAAGCCAAACACTGATGGAACAATATAAATTCGTCTGTGTTTACATTATAATCTCCTCTCATGAATCGGTCCGCGTGTAAAAGCAAGTTTATTTCAATGTTTGAATAATAAAAGAAAAAAAAAAGATAAGTCAATTGAACGTGAGATCTTCGTACCATCTGTTACCATTTGCAACGCAGTTAGTTAGTACAGACTTGAATTCTGTGAGAGATTCTTTCTTTCGTCTTGTGTGGCATCGTCAGAGATAGTTTAAGTGGTGTATTCAATGCTTCAATCGAGCGTGTAATGTAATGAAACACCTTATAAATGCTTTTTATTTGATCGCAGATTATCACTACAATTTTAACTTCACTGGCATCATACATACATACATACACACACACACACACACACACACATATATATATATATATACACACATATATATATATATATATATATATATATATATATATGTAGTGTAGTGGTTAGTATCGCTGACTACGAATCTATCGGCCCTGGGTTCAATTGCCGGTGACTGCAGGCGGCGCGCATTTAACCCAGCTGTTCATCCTTCCACACAATAAAAATTGGTTGGTAGATGAATGGGTACCCTGAGTACCCTAGTGGTTAAGACACACTGCCGCGGAGCGGGAGGTCGTGAGATCGAGTCCGGGCAAAGAATGTAATTTCTGACCACCCATGGTGGGTCGTGGTTCGGATTCCACGTTAAATTGTAGGTCTAAGGCGGAACAACAAGCTTGACTTTCATCAGAATGAATAATTGGGGTGGAATAAAAAAACAAATTAACCAAGTATATATATATATATCGGTGGGGTTTAATTTGGTTAGGTTACTTAAACTTTAATTTTGCTTCTAATTAGATTAAATTAGAAATGTATTTTATGACAGACGTATAAGAATCGTTAGGTACTGGTAAATTTATATTATTATTAATCACAAACAAACTAAAAACATGGATGAGCGGAAAATTTTAAATCGCAGATTTCCAGATGGTCCAGTTTGTATATAGCAAAGCTTGGGATACGAAGGTACGTTTGCAGAAAACATAAACATAAACAGCCTCGAAACATAAAATTTCTAAAAGCATAAGAAAGTACTAATGAGGGTTTTGGTATAAAGTATCCAAACAAAAACAGAATATTACCAATTAGTAATTTTTGTATGCCTTTTACAAATTTTATGTTTCGAGGCGAAATTTATCCGAAACTAAAGTTATGATAAGAACGGATAGCATATACGTATGTTACCTCGGAGAGGAAAGCAAACTTGCGGTGCATCTTGCTCCTGATAAATCATGCGTCCAGACCTACCAAAGGAGGAGTGTCTACAATGCAAACTACTCGTATATAACGACGCAAGCAATAAAAATAATTACGAATTTGACCGTTCATTCGATGATGATAAAGCAGTAATGATGAGTCACGTACGGAAGTCTCGTTAATACGTTGACCCTTTATGTACTTGGCAATGATGTTGCGAATTGCTCGTACCCTGAATGGGTGTATGGGCGGAGTGTTCCTTTTGTAGAAAAACAGTGCAACCTTTCTTCTATCTATTACTTAATATAATAATTATCAAAAGACAGTGATGAACTACACGAAAGGCCTTGGAATCGTTTTTCTTTTTCCTTGTGGTTTGCAGCATATATATATATATATATATATATATATATAATGATTGGGGTTGTTTAACTTCCTTCGCAACATCTAAGGTCATATGACGTGGGATCCAAACCACGGGTTATATATATATATAGTACATTGAATAGTTCGTCTTTTTTAGCTTTCTTTACCACAATGTTATAATCACTATCTTCGTAATGATAATGCAGACTTCGTCTGCATCCTTAACAGCCTCGTTTCTTTTGTACTTTAGTGATTCCCTCCTTCATCAATTTCCATTCAATTAGATTGGAAATAACAATAAATGCTTTAATGTTAATGATTCCTATTTAACATCTATTTTATATCTAATTCTTTGTCTGGAGACTTTCTATATTATACGCGGTTGCGTCGTGCTGAAAACTCTGTATCAGAATCTGCGTTCAGCAAAGAAAGGGATTTCTCAAAGGCAAGGAAAGAATAGCGAATGATCTCTATAGCAGATAGGATGAAACAATACCCTTCGAATCTCTTCACAGAAACACATCTGCATCAGAAGCAAATATACACAGTTTCGAAGCATTAAATAAGCATTAAACAAAAAAAAAATGTTTCTGAAGACATACAATGGGAGATAATGTATTCCCGACCATATATATATATATATATATATAAAGTTATATTGTCAGTCCTGCTGTCAAATGTTCTTTTGTAAACTAAGGTAAGCGTAACAAGACGCTTAAGTAGTTTGACTCCACGTTCAAATGAAGGTTTTCGCATTGTTTAAAAGAGATGAGTTTAGTCACCCCTTTGAAGTAAAAAAAAATGAGTGAATGATGAAGAAAAAGACAGCGAAGAAAATGACTGAAATCTTTTTCAGAGTAACTATAATAAAAAATTTAAGTTTAAATTTATTTTAGTTGATACTGTTCAAGTATCAGAATGGTTACAAAATTCCATGTACCTGATAAGTTCGTTATAACAAATATATTTTCCTTCATATACCCTAATTAAAAACTTAAGATTTTTACGACATTTCTAAACGCTTGCCGATTTTCAGTATCATGTGGCGGTAAATATTCCGGTCAACTCAAACCGGCCATTAATGACCAGAAGATATTTTTTTGATCAATTTTCATGTGTTTTGAAAGAATCTGAGATCCGTTTCTTGCGCAAATGAGTAGTTTTCGAGATATTTTCAGTTTTCGTATTTGAAGAATCGCAAATTTAGAAACGAAACGGAGGTCAAATTCCTTCAAAATACATCAAAATTAAGCAGAAAAATCTATACTGGTGAGGGCACAACGTAACCTAACCACACGTAACCCAACTCTCTAACCCTAACTTAACTTAACCGGACCTAAGCTAACCCTGACCCTCTAACCTAACCTAACCACACCTAGGCAATAATAATTATTTGTAGCCTAGGTAGTAGCGCTCAAGCGGGGACTCTTTTCGTTCGTAATATACGTTGACCTTAGCTTTAAAATTATTCATTGCTTTATAATCATTTGCACACAATATAAAACATAATTTTTCACTAGTGACTGAGTCGAGACCACCATGGCCGAGACCGAGACCGAGGCCAGTAAAAAAGGTCTCGAGTCTTACATCACTAGTCAGCAGTGATGTAGTCGAAATCATCATGGTCGAGACCGAGACCGAGACCAGAAAAAAGGTCTCGAGTCCTACATCAGTTTTCCACGTTATCTTTCGTAACAATTCAGAATATTATGTTGTCATGTTAAGATGTTGGTTTGAGTTCAGCGGAATATTAACCCATGTGGCTAACACAGTGCAGTTGATCATTATCCCATAATTCTTTCCCTCCTTAATTTATTGTATAGTTGACATCGTAAATTTTACAGTTCAAAACAAACGCATATTTTATAATATCAATTTTCACTTCGTTCAAACAAGTCTCTCTATTCCTCATTCATTTTTGTGGATGGTTTCTTTGTTTATATTTTCTCAAGAATTCTTGCCCGACAATAGACCACATCTGGCTCTTTTCAACGTCACATTTTAGGGCAGAAGTCCACCACCTTACTTAAGCTCCGATTGGTTAATTTCCATGCAAGGGCTTACCAATTAAAGGTTCAGATTTGTTACATCCCTCTACCCTATTCGGGGGACTGTTATGTTATAGGCATAAAACGGAAAGAACCACCCAAACACGGTCATTCTCGAACTCTAAAATACCCCTACCAAGGTTATTTAGCCTCGAGCACAGGTTTTTTTCGAGGTTCTTGTCAATCCTGTGGGCCTCAGGCCAAAATCGCCCTTCGGGTGCCTGTGATTTGTTCTTACAATTCTGAGCCTTTCGAACAAGGCCACTCCGACGCAGGTGGCCCTGTTCTTGCTTATCCGTCAGCCTGCTGCCAGTCCACTCCTTTAAGCAGCTGCCTATGAAACTCTATGAAACTCGAGTGACACTCCATTGCCAGCGAAGATATTATGTTCCTACAGTAACGTATTATGAAATTTATCAAGAAATGATTGTAAATCAACTCCGATTAATGTTACTGAATGCTCCTCGCTCCGTACCTTTGGTACCCTGTATTTTTATAAAGAATATTATATAACTCCTATTCGTGTACCAAAAGAAAGTAAGAAAATAACGTCTTTCACACACCTGACACATTATACTCTATACAATATATATATATATATATATATATATATATATATATATATATAACTTACAACCTTACAAAGGTTCCGCGCAATGATTCCTCATTTCGCGGAGGTCAAGCTTGTCGCCCCTCCTATATATATATATATATACGAGAGTGGGCTGAAAAGTAATGCCTCCACTCAAATAAATTTTAAACGGCATCCGGCTAGTTCTTCGCCAACAATTCATCCCTAACAATTCATAGCCAACAATTCATAGCCGTATACAAATCAAGCCCAACAATTCATAGCCAGGAAAATTAATAGCGGCTTTAACTTAACCTTAAAAAGTCACTTAAATTACAGAAAGAGAGAAATAAATATAAAGATAAATTGAAAAATACTGACTATGAATTGTTGGCTGACATATAAAATTAAGAAGACGAATTTTATGTGACGTCATTGACGACCTTGAAACATAAATACAAAATGTTTGTATTTGTAAATTGTAACTTGTAAATTGTAAATCGGGACTACCTACGAAAAACACATTTTCCGTTTTAAGTGGAAAAACAAAATAAAACGGAAAATGCCCGGTTAGGTCAACTGAATGCCTGGTTAGGTCAACTGAATGCCCGGTTAGGTCAACTGAACGCCCGGTTAGGTCAACTGAACGCCCTTGATGATTGGTTAGGTTAAGTTGTGATATTTTCGTTAGTTTAAATGAAAATGACAAGAGCAAAAATACATAATAAACAGTATATATATATAAAATTGTTGGGGATGAATTGTATACGGCTATGAATTGTTGGCTATGAATTGTTGGGGATGAACTGTTGGCGAAGAATGTTCCGTAATCCATTTTAAACGGGTTGAAGGATTTCGTCGAAACAAAAACAGATATGTACCTTAGAGTTTATTCTTCAAAACGATGCATTTACTTTTCTATAAAATCACCCTGTACCTCGATACATTTACGCCAACGATAAATGAGTTTTTAAAATCCATCCCGGTAAAACTCGGAGGTTGACTACGAAACCCAAATTTCACAGCGGCCTTAACTTCTTTGTCAGACTCGTAGCGATTTCCACGGAGATGTTCTTTAAGTTTAGGAAAGAGGTGAAAATCGCATGTGCTAAATCGGGGCTATATGGTGGATGCGGCAAGACGGTGAATTGCGGATCCTCAATTGCTTCTCGCGTTTGAACACTGGTGTGAGACCGTGCGTTGTCATCATCATTTTTCCAGCCAATTTTTTAACTTTGAATTTTTTTGGTTGCGGTGAATTTTTATACCGATATTCCATGGATTCCCTTTTATTTTCAGAGTCATAATTGTGGACCCACGTCTCGTTTCCTGTCACAATGCGGTGCAGATATTCATCTTCATTTTCGAAGCGCTGCAGATTTTCTTGGCAAATGCGTAGTCTCTCAGTTTTCATCTCGGCAGTGAGCATACGAGGCACCCATCTGGCGCAGACCTTACCGTGAACGAGATAGCGAGATATCGAGCATTGCAGCAATTTCATTTTGTTTAATGCAACGATTTCCACGAATCAGTTCGTCAACGTAGTTCCGATGAGATTCGTCGGTTGCCGTTACAGGTCTTCCACTTCGCGCTTTGTCTCGCAAATCTTCTTGCCCTGCTTCTCCTTCTTTACACTGCCTCGCCCAACGTCGAACGGTACTCACATCAACACACTGTTTGCCGTACACAGCTTGCATTCACCAATGAATGTCTATGGGAGCAACACTTTCCGCGGTCAAAAATTCAATTACGGCACGTTGCTTGAAGCGAACGTCTTTACTCCTTTCCATTGTAATCGATACTGAACCAACTTGTGGAATGAGTATAGGCTATATTAGGCTATAACACAAAACCGGTTTTATCTGGTTACCTCTACACAATCTGGAATGGGGTGGTGATATCAAGTTACAACAAAAAACCTGTTTTATCTGGCTACCTCTACACAATCCAGAATTATTCAATTGGAGGCATTAATTTTCAGCCCCTCATATATATATATATATGAAATGAAAATGAAAAGGTTTATTGGCAGACTATAGGCCATATGACAAATATTATTAATACAATGACAGTTCATATACTAAGGATATAAATATATACAATTGATAAGAAATAATACTGCACTGTCGAAGTTAAGTGGAACTACAGACAGACGTTTTCGTACCAAGAAGTCCATAGCTTAGAGGATAAATGGCAGGACTCATGGATAGCTTGGATGATCGGGTTGGTTGATTTTTTAATTCTTTGCATTAGACTGTGTTGAGCACGTCTTGTTACCTCCGGGAAGCTCGGGACATTGCGGGTAGCAAACATTTGCGAAGCTGAGCATCTTGGGGGTAATTTATGTAAGAGTCTAAAAGACCTGTTGTACAGCAAATTTAGGGTTCTGCCAGAACCTTTTTCATAGTTCACCCAGAGTTGCTGACAGTATATATTACTGCAGAAAGTACGAAAGAGTGTGTCTTTAGCTTCACTTGTACAGAAACGAAAGTTCCTTATGGTCATATTCGCTTTAGCACACAGGCTTCGAGAATGTTTTCTTATATCCGAGTCATCACTCAAGGAGCTGGTAATAGTTTGACCCAAACACCTAAACTCTTGTACTTCCTCAATTACTTCACCATTCATTTTAAACCTTATATCAGCTGGCTGATTACAGCTTTTAGGATGAAATTGCATAACCTTAGTTTTTGTAACATTATAAAGAATATCATGTTTCTGCGAATACACTTCGCAGACATTTAGTAGCCGATCCAGACCTTTAACAGAGGGACTTATTAACACCATATCATCGGCATAAACTAAGTTATTTATCCTTGTGTTATCTATACAACATCCTACTGTTGCCTCATTAAGTGAAGCAATTAATCCGTCAATATACACATTAAACAGCATAGGTGAGAGCAAGGAGCCTTGTCTCACCCCGCAAGAGGAGCCAAAACACTCGGATAGTACATTGCCTCACCTAACAGTGAAAGATTGGTGGGAATACCAAAATTTCAATAAATATAATATGTACATTGGGACCTTCCTGTCTTCTAGTTTTGCAAATAAAATATTGTGGTTCACCCTATCATATGCCTTACTTATATCTAGGAAACAGCTATAAATAGTTGAATTACTGTCAATGTATTTAGATATTGTTTCTTTAAGTATCATACATAGATACACAGGTCGGTTGAGTGGGACCTTTTAAAGCCAAACTGATTAGATGTCCATAGGAAATCATTTAATCGGAGTAACAATATATATATATATATATATATATATATATATATATATATATATATATATATATATATATATATATATTAGTGGTGGACCGGATGTCAGTTTTTCAACATCTGCGGATGCGGATTTTTAATTTCAATATCCGCGGATGCGGATATTTAGTTAATCTATCAATATAATATAGAATTATGAATATATGACATAATTTTTCAAATTTCGTGATTATTATTATTATTATGGCAGGCAATGCATAAGAATTAAAATTAATATTAATGTTTTTATTATGATAAAAATAATAACTTTCTGAAGAGTTTCAGCCACAGAAGTGGCTGTGAAAAAAAAATCAGTGGAGTACGCACAGCGGTACAGGCAGTGTTTGTTGATTTAATGGTATTTATATTTTGAGGTTTATATATTTGTTTGTTCATTAATTAATACTTTACATGAAATGTGCATGACTGGGCCTTATGAGCTACTTTATAAGCTAATTTAATTGTAAATTGCATAATTTATTAGAGGTAATATCCGCATAACATCCGCAGTCAGAAGTGCGGATGCGGATGTTAAAAATGATGCGGATATCCGATCCACCACTAATATATATATAACTGGTTACACGCCCATCCGGAGCACATTCATTAATGACATGACGTGACTGACCGTGTCCAGGTCACTACTCCCTGTAAGAGCAGGGTACGTCAGAGTTTATCCTGAACCCCATCGGGCAATTTATTGGGATATTAGTGTTCCTTATTTCTGAATTTCAGAGGACGCATTCATGGCAACTTGGTCGAACCATTCATCTCTCACTGGTTTGGGCGAATCGAATACTCGTACGATTTTTCTGTGGCCTCTATGAGAAAATTTCACTTGCGTTTAAAACGATAGATCCCGATTTCAGAGACGCTACTTGGTGTCCATGATACCCTTATTCACCAAACCAAGGGCAAAATATATAATTTTTCTTGGGCGAATTTTAAACAAATTTGGTGTGATGAATATGATCACCGGATATCATATTTTCGTGCTACGCAGGAACCCGTCGATCCTCCATTGACGTAAAACATGTTGGAGATAGTAACGTTGACCAGATAGGTTCTTTACCCGCAAAGGAGACCTTTTTTACTTCGGAGCCAAATCGTTCACCCTCTTTGTCATACAAAGATGTATCGTCGATTAATTCTGCTTCAATCGAGGATCAAAATGATTCTATTACTACTTCTGGGCGAATTAAAGAGTCACCAGACGGGGCCCTCTCCCACATTCAAAGTTTTCGTCAGACATTGTAAATTCGGCGTCTTCCGAATATTTTTATTTCGTTCCGGAAATAGATCACCACTTTCCAAAAGACTGTTTTATCGGTCGCTATGACCCTATGTCTTGTTATAATGTTTCTACGTCTATTTTTGGAGAAATGGATATATCCTCCACCTAGAGAGCCATCACCAGTTTCGCACATTCAGGATTTCGATGGTAATCCTATTCCCGTTTTTTAGAGTATTGGACTCCCTATACGTATTAGTAATTGTGTTATTTGTGAATCTATTTTGTTAGTTCCCTCGGAATACTATCTCAGATCCCGATCTGGTTATTGGAAGTAATTTTCTCCGCTCTCATTACTTTTGTTTCAATTTAGCAAGACTTTGTTTGGCGGACATCGGAATAACGCACACCATTTTTGAAAAAAAAATTAGAAAAATTTCTAAAAAAAAATTTATAAAAAAAAAAAAAAATACCGGGCATACAGTTGTCCTAAATAGGCCTTCAATGTTATTCCGATGTCCGCCATTGAAGGCCCGGGTCGGTCAACTGTATGCCCGGTTAGGTTAACTATATGCCCTTGTCAATTGGTTAGGTTAAGTTGTTATTTTTGTTAGTTTTAATGAAAATAACACGATTTAACCTAACTAATTGTCAAGGGCATACAGTTGACCTAACCGGGCCTTCAATGGCGGACATCGGAATTTCATTGAAGTCCCGGTTAGGTCAACTGTATGCCCTAACCGGGCTGAAACCTATAAATCCAAGAAGTTATGGAAAAATAAAATGGTTTTGGAGATGGTGTGCGTTATTCCGATGTCCGCCCTTTGTTTCGTTAATAAATTTAGTAATAAAAGTGTTTTCCCTCTCTGGTGTGACAAACCTAAGAAGGACGTCTCTCGAAACACTTTTATGTCACTCTTAGAAGCTAATTCTTTTCAAGGCAAGACTGCCCTTGATAGCCAAGTTAATTCAGTCCTCTTTAAACGAATCGGCGTGTCCCGATTCTTATAGTTCTCTTGTTGATATAAATGGTTTTCCAGGAAACTGTCTCATTGGTTGTTTTTATCCCAACTTTTCATATAGTTTCATTTCTACCACTGTTCTGGGTTATTTTGAGATTCCTATTCCATTAATGCCTCCACATAGATCCCCTATAACTTATGAGGATGGTCATACTTTTACTTCTGAAGGAAACGTTACGTTGTCTTTAAATTTTCGGAATTTTACTCCAAATCTAATCTTTCTAACCTTTCTCCGCAGGACGCGGATTGTTTTGAGTTACCTTCGGCTATGCCACCTCATTTAGTTGGTCAGGATCATGACCCTAATTTTAGTTCTTTTGAAACTTTATTTTTCCTGCTTCAATTGCAGAAGAAGGGCTAGGCTCCCAAAGGAGTCCCAGTGTCCCCCCAACCCTTTGATGTTTTGCCTGCCTCGGTTGCAGAAGAAGGGCTGGTTGCCTTAAAGAGTCCTGATGACTCCCCAGTTTTACTTTGTCACGATGACCCAAATTTTAGTTCCTTTGAACCTTTACTTTTGCCCGCTTAACTAGCCGACAATCTACCACACAGATGCTATGAAGACTCCAATTCACATACTTTTCACAACACGTAATGCATTATTTCACTCTATTAACATTCTTGGTTCCTTTAGGGTAAAAATTCTTCCATGTTAATGTGAGGTCACAAATTTGGAGTAAGTTATGTACGAGTATAAAATTCTAATTGAGAAGATTTATATAAGAACGTAAAAATAAATAAAATCTAAGCAGGCCTCCTCAGGGTATTCCTGTTCAAAATAAAAATAAAACCAGCCTAAATACCTAATGCATTTATTCTATTCTATACTCCAGTAATTGTACAAAAAAGAAAAACTATTTACAAGGTTTCTCCTAAAAATATGGCACAAATTACTCTTAGATCTACAAGATTGTGCTGGAATTAGTCCCTCGGTTTTGTTCTAATACAGGTTCTTACCTTTAGGTTTCCTTGTTCACACCACATTAAGAAAGCGTCTCCAGAAGTATTAATTAATAAAGGACCATTTCAAGCTAAGCTCTTTTTAAGTGTCCTATTTTGATCAAAGATGTTATATCTAAGTTAAATGGCATAACCATAATTAATGTTCTATCATTATATCATTTTTTACCAGCAAAAATACAAAACATTTCTTTAATAACAATATTTATTCTTACTTACTGTATATCCAGGAAACAGATATAAATAGTGAATTACAGCCAGTGTATTTAAATATAATCTCCTTCAAGATACACAGATCAATTGAGTGAGAGCTTTTAGTACTATCCCACACTCAAACTTATTTCACAATGTTGACACTAATACACCTTGTAGTTATGAATGAAAGACAACTTATAAATTGTGTAAATAATGTTAAATTATGTAGATTACTTTGGTAACCATGTAAATAGCTTGTTAGTTAGCCAACTTGAAATGATATTTTGCAAATTTTTTTTGTAAAATATAGCTTATGACTTGAATAACTTTGATGGACTCTCAAGTGGGTTCATATCTTCCAGATGAAATGTAATGTAATATAAAAATAAGTTTATCAAGTGCTAAAACACTCTTGTCTTTTGGATTGAATGTACCAGGTTAATATAGGCAAAATCTTTGTCAAAGGGTCAAGTCACCTTAGCTAAAACGTGATATTTTTGTTAGTTTTACACCTTGCATTTTACATCACCTGAGCATAGATACCACTACTTAGCTACTTTTAATAGTTAAATGCTTTCATGAATGAAGGATGTATTTCATAAGATGTAAATACTGTATATCTATTTAATCACGTCTTTACTTGAAATGAAGATTTTTGGTCATTTTTACGATTATTTTAGCTGTTTTTACTGAAGAAAACTTGGATAAATCTGATTTTGCTTCTTTAGATGATGCAAACTCAACCATTCTTGATAAGATTCAAATAAAGGATGATGAGGATAAGCAAAGGATTAATACATATTTAAAGCTGCTAGAACTGATAACATTTAAGCTAGGATTCCCAGAGATGGGGAAGGACAGCTTATATGAGACTAGCTATTTTGTTTGTTAGGCCTATTAATTATGCAGAGGTACCTGCTGAATAGAAAACCAAATGAGTAGTATCCATTTACAAAAAGAGTAGGAAATTATTGGAGCGTTAGAATAACAAAGCAGGTAGGAAAGATACTAGAAAGAGGTATAAGGAACAATATTCAAGAACATCTGGAAATTTTTAATCTTATTTTAAGTAGTCAACATGGAATTAGAGTTGGGTAGATGTTGTTTAGCTATCTAATTTCTTGGGCTGTTTAGAGTTTTTATTTGATCATCTTGATAATGAACACGATGTGATTGTCACTTATTTGGATTTTACTAAGACATTTGACAAGGTTCCACATAAGAGACTTCTATATAAAATAAAAGAACATGGAATGTCGGGGACTCACTGTTATGAGTTAGAAAAAATTATTACAAGACAGAGAACAGAGAATAATTTTAAATGGTCATAAGTCGTGGCAAAAGTGAAAAGTGGAGTTACCACAGGGTTCAGTGTTAGAGTCATTACTTTTTATTGTGTATCTAAATGATTCAGAGCTAAGAGTAGCTAGTAAACCATTTATTTTGCATATGATACCAAAAGTAGGGCCCAGCTACAATATAGAAAATTCTTAAAACTACAAAAATCATGAGTCTAGTTTCCCAGGCTAGTAAATGACAGATGGAAATCATTGTTCAAAAAATGCAAACTCCACTTTTGGTAGATATAGTTAAATAATAGTTAGTTATGACAAGCAAGGAAAATGGATAGAGGTATTTAGTTAGGAGAAAAAATCTCTTGTCATTATAGTTAGAAATGGTCTAAAATTTTCTAAACAATGCTTAAAGGTTAGGAATGACTCAAACAAAATGTTGGTATTGTTAAAAGGACTGTTAGCTACAAAATTAAGGAAGTCACCCATAGATTATATATTCTTATGTTAGGCCTCACTTAGAATACTACATACAATCCTGGTCTCCTCACCATAGCATTCAGGCAAATATAGATATGCTTGAAGGTGTGCAATGTAGGGACAACCAAGCTTGTGTCTGACTTAAGAAGGTTAGAATACAGTGAAAGTTTAAATGAACTAGGTAGTAGGCATAAAATTCCTCGCAGAACATTTCTGTTAATTTAATTATTTTAAAGAATATTTTTCTTTATTTAGTTTATTAGCCTAACAATGTTAAGGACCTATATCCTCTTAATAAAAGGTTAGAAACGATAGGAGATATAATCAGATAT
Organism: Bathynomus jamesi; assembly: GCA_023014485.1. Taxonomy (NCBI): domain Eukaryota; kingdom Metazoa; phylum Arthropoda; class Malacostraca; order Isopoda; family Cirolanidae; genus Bathynomus; species Bathynomus jamesi. The sequence continues at coordinate 696,093 of JAJOZX010001408.1, read as the reverse complement.
TACACTTTGACCTTTTATATATTTGCTTAAAATACCGTTTATTTTTGCATTTTTATATGCTTAATTAAATTAGTTTGCTCTGTATTTTTATATATTTGCTTATAATATAGCAATTGGTCTGAAAAATTTGTTGTCTGTTGATTAAGGTGAAACCAACTGTAGCTGAAAGGTGAAACCAACTGTAGCAGTGAAGTCACTGGCAGGCCCACCGCGAGGGTGGGGATATCGTGGAAAAATCCCCTGGGCCCGGACCTCTAGGGGGTCCGAAAAGAGGGGGGATAAAATCTAAAAATATTAATAAAGCAATTGATTAAATAACAGAGAGGAAATATAATTAATGAACATACATTTTATAGAGATTATCATAATGTATGTTTTGAATAGTGACTTGGACATATAATCAGTTTGCTTGTTATGTACACAAAAAACATTCATAATAAAATACTGAGTAAACAGGGTGGCCCATATACCAATCCTTCCTCGGGGCCCGTGGCAGCTCTCGCCGGCCCTGGCTAGGACTCAGGCATTCATAAGTTCACTGAATCTGCATCCACATATCAAAATGAATCCTGAGTTTGTTCGACACATTAGGTTATTGGTCTTAAGTGCAGGACAATCATCCTTCATGAGGAAGAAACATATTTAAAGTTCAAAGTATGGTGAAAACTGAGATCTTATTGAAAAAAAGAGAATTTTACGCATCAATAAAATTTAGTGTAAAGATTTTTTTTATTACAAGTAACTTTTTAAAACGGTAGGTAGCTAAAGGTTTTTGTGAAAGTATACGAATCATCTTAAGTTAACCTAAAACAAATGTGATATTGTTTGGTAGTTTTGCAGGACCTTGCATTGACCTACCACCAGGGGTGTGCTGGGACCGGTTCGGTCCGGTTCGCCCGAACCGGTTGTTAAATTTTGATTGGATCACCGAACCGTTTGTTGATACTGAACCATCGCAGAAGGAACTGGCTCTATGGAAACTTCTTGAATGAGACAGCATGATTTTATAGAAAAATATAGGTAGTATCACAAGCAGTGGTCGTTTCAATATTTATTTACTTTTTTATGAAATATTATTTTATTTTTAGATAATTATGTCATTAATGAGTATAAAGAATATGTTCAATAATTTCTGCCAAAATGTTACAAAATGCTGTTTGGAAAAGCTAAAATGGGTTGGCCCCCGAACCCGCTGGGAGAGCTACCGCTCACCCCAGACCCCCTGACTTAATGACCCGCCTACCACCCCTGCCTACCTCCAACCTTTACAAAAGTTCAGGGTATGCATCGAGGAATGTCAGATTTAGATGTGTCCAACCTTTAATTATTAAAGTGTAATAGGAGAGCTTGTGGAGTTGGAATCAGAAAGGTCGTAGTGGTTTTGTATTAACTCTGCTCTGATTAGAGTCTGATGGAAGAATTCAAGGTTATAATAAAAAATTAGAAAACCTACTTGTAGGATGGACCGACAAAACCACTTTTTTGTTTATTTGATTTGATAAATAGGATATAGGTCTTTAGATAGTTTTAAGAAAGATTGGATGCTTTGATGAATGATAGAGCGTTTATAAATTCTGAAAATAGTGTTATGTAGCTATGTAAATAGTTTATTGATAACTAACCAACTTGAAATGATATTTTGCAAATTTTTATTGTGAAATATAGCTTGTGAATTGAATAACCGTGATAGATCCCCATTTGAGGAAAGTAGTAAACAGATTTGTAGACTGGTATCCCTAAAATGACTTTAGTTGTGGTCCCATAATTTTGGAATGACTTGCCTTATGTTTGGTGAATATGGGAACCTCAGTTATGTTTAAGTTAATAAAAGAGATGGAATGTAAATTCTGGAAGCGAAGATTTCGTAACCTTACTTATTACAAAATATTGTACATTCATAGGCTCTTGTCGTGTTGGATTCAGAGCGTTTGATGATTTGTCCGTTCCATTATTAGATCCTATTCATGGAATAGGGCCTTAACTGTTACAGATGTGTGTTCCACAGATGACAACAGTGAAACTAATTTCTTAATGTGTAAAATAGAATGATATTGATGAATTGGTGACAGGGCCGGATTAAGCATTGTTAGGGCCGGGGGCAATGAATATTTTCGGGCCGGTGTCACTAGAAAAACACTAGAAAAACACAATTCCTTACCTGATACATCATACATGAGTGATGTGATCAGCTGACTGGGATCGATCAACAGAAAATGAAACAAAAACAAAGATGTGATTAAAGAAAATGTATACTTTGTTCACATAAATGGGATACTAAACTAGGTTTTGTAGAAGCGGAATCTGGAATTTTTTTTCTTCCTCACGGTCGACCAATTATTTCAACGGTAGATTATAGCGTTTACATAGTTTCTTGGGGTCGGTCAGCATCTTGGGGTCGGTCAGCATCTTGGGCCGGGGGCAAATGTCCCCTTTGCCCCCATTATAATCCGCTACTGATTGGTGATAATATGAGAAAGAGCCCTTCAGGAATTAACTATTTAAATTTTACAAAAATAACAGAAAATAATCATTGAATCTTTTGAAATGTTAGAGATTTACCAAAAAAATACATGTAGAGAATATAGTAAGTATATGGACCTATCTTAATGTGGTACGGTACTGAATTTATAGAAGAGAGTTGAAAATATTAGATGGACCCTCTAGGGCAGGGGTTCTTAACCTTTTATGTACGTGGATCACTGAGGGACACCCGTTGTGTCTGTGAACCATCTTCAGAGTTTATAGGAGGTGAAATTACAATGAAGAAAAAATAATAGCACCCAAACCCAAACTAGAGACAGTATTGATTATCACTTATAATAAACTTCTGCAACATTCGTGCTTTCCTCATATTTTCAATTTGTTGAACACCACCTTTCTCCCTCTAAATCTTACTTTCTCTTCCTCACTAAAACTCAGGTATCTGGGACGAGTGACAGCAACCACTTTTCTGTACCCTCCTATTTACTCCACACACAATTTCATTCCAAAGATGGATGCTGCGTATATGTATACAACGGCCTAACTTGCTCCCGTATTCCCGTACTTGAATATTTCAAATTCTACACCGTCTGGCTATTACAATCTCAAACTAAATACATCTCTGCTGTCTACCTTCCTCCTAATTACTCGTAATTCTGCTAACTATCCAAAACACTTTGACTGCTCACTTCTAAAGTGGGATACATTTTATCCCACTCTCCTTTTGCTAAAATCTCCATTTTAGGAGATTTCAATGTTCACCACCACCTTTGGCCTACCTCTCATTTCACTGGCATCCCTAGTGAACTACCTTACCTTCTCTCTCCTGAATGACCTAGAGCAGATTGTACACTATGTACATCCTACTCGTATCCCCGATCGCCTTGGAGATAGGCCCAACATTCTGTATTTATTTCTCACCACTCATTCTTCTTCTTACTCTGTCAAACTTTTTCTCCGTTGGGCTTCTTTCACCACAATCTTATATCTGCTTCCTGTCCTATCGCTCCAGTTCGGCTTTCGGATCCTCCCAAGCGGAGACGCCTCTGGCACTTTGGCACCCGTGATTAGGAGGCCCTTAGGCAGTACTTCTCTGATTTCCCATGGAATGATTACTGATTCTCTCTGGCATGAGGCATACATTCCATATTCTATTCCTACTACTAATGCAAAAGCAACTTTGGTTTAACTTTGTTCTAATGCTCTCCGAAACAGAGAAGAGGCTTTCAGAAGGTACCGTCGCCATCCAACTCCTGACTCTCACTTAGCTTATATTTCTGTCCGGAATCGGAGAAAATCTGTTCTTCGACTTGCCAAAATTTTCTTCATCAGACAAAAATGTGAAAACTATCCAATTCTAATTCTTCTGGCACTTAGCCAAGAACCTCTCCAACAACTTTATTTCTTCATTCCCTCCTTTTTTCCATTCCGACGGCTCACTTGCCGTCTCTTCTGATAAAGCTAAACTCTTCACTCAAACTTTCACCTCCAACTCAACCCTGGACAATTCTTATGCTGTTCCTCCATCTCCTCCTTCATCTGACTTAATTATATCTGAAATTAAAATCTCTTCCAAAAATGTTTTTTCTGCTCTATCTGGGCTCAACTCTAGGAAGGCGTACGGTCCTGATGCGTTCCTCCTGTTGTTCTCAAGAACTGTGCTGACACCCTGCATAGGCAAGCTCTTTCGTCTTTGTCTTTTATTTGGTACTTTTCTTTTCTGCTTTTATTCAGCCTGTCCCAAAGAAGGGTAACTGTCTTCAACCTTCCAACTATCATCCAATTGCTTTGATTTCTTGCCTTTCTAAAGTTTTTTAATCAATCCTTAACCTTTCAGATCGTCAGGATGGGATGCGGAAGGGACACTCTACTGGCGATCTTCTTGCATATCTCTGACTCTTGGTCATCCTCCCTTAGGGATTTCGATGAAACCTTTGCTATTGCGCTAGACATATGAAAAGCTTTTGATAGAGTCTGGTGGCACAAATCTTTAATTTCGAAACTGCCCTCCTTCGGTTTCTATCTTTCTACCTGTGTCTTCATCTTTTATTTCCTTTCTGGCCGATCTATAGCTGCGGTTGTAGATGGCCATTGTTCTTCTCCTAAACCTATTAATAGTGATGTTTCACAGGGCTCTGTTCTGTCACCCATTCTTTTCCTTTTATTTATCAATGATCTACTAAGTCGCACTTCCTGTCCTATCCATTCCTGTGCCGATGATTTCACTCTTCACTTCTCTTCCCGCTTCACAAAGCGTCCCTCTCAACAGACACTCCATGTTTCGCGTGGGCCGGCTGTGGTACACCTGACCTGCGATCTTTCTACTATATGTGATTGAGGCAGAGAAAACCTTGTAGCTTTCATTGCCTCAAAAACTCGGTTCCTTCATCTATTTACTCGTCACAATCTTGCACACAACTATCCCTCTACCTTCAACAATATACAACTCAATCCTTCCTCTTCTCTTAACATTCTTGGCCTTTCCTTTTCTCGTGATCTTTCCTGGAAAGATCACATATACTCTCTTTCTAAAACAGCTTGTAAGAGGTTAGGTGTTGTTGTACCGGCTCTGCACTTTATTTACCCCTAACTCAGTTGCTGTCTCTGTACAGGGGTCTTGTCCGCCCGTCTATGGAGTATGTTTCTCATGTATGGGGTGGCTCAACAACACAGCTCTACTTGACCGGGTGGAATCAAAGACTTTTCGTCTCATGAATTCCCCACTTCTTACTGACTCTTCAATCTCTCTCTCTTCACCACAGTGTTGCTTCCCTCTCTCTTTACTATCGCTATTATAACGAACACTACTCTTCTGAACTTTCCAACTGCATGCCTATTCCTTTAAGGAGACTACGCAGTACCAGATTTTGGACTCATTCTCATTCCTTTTCTGTCAAATTCTTTAACGCAAGGGTTAATCGGTACTTTCAATCTTTCATCTACTCAACCGGTGAACTCTGGAATAATCTTCCTCAGCCCATCTTTACCCCTGTCTATGACGTCCAATCTTTCAAACGCAGAGTGTCTAAGCATCTCTAAAACCTTTGGACCTTGATTTTGGCTCTCTTCTTCTCTTCTTCCTGCATAAAGAAAAAGATTGACGTGATACAAAGGTAAAATAAATTTAATTAATTTAAATTACTCTCCATGATATTTACTCTACAGGGTGTCCCATAAGTCCGGCATCATAGGAGAAATTCATATTTTTCTATTTCTACAAACTATAATTCATATTTTTCTCTTTCTACAGGCCATAATGTCTGTGAGCAAGGAAGAACGAATCCAGATAATTCTACTCATAGGAAATCGGAGTCAAAGAGAGGCCGCTGCTGAATTTAACAGATTGCATCCAGACCGCGAGCCAATAACACAGAGTTGTGTTAGCAGACTTGTTGCAAAGTCTCTTTGACTCCGATTTCCTGAGTAGAATTATCTGGATTCGTTCTTCCTTGCTCACAGACATTATGGCCTGTAGAAAGAGAAAAATATGAATTATGGTTTGTAGAAATAGAAAAATATGAATTTCTCCTATGATGCCGGACTTATGGGACACCCTGTAGATTATTTGAATCACTTAAATTTTGCTTTGATGTTTTAAATCGATTGCATCATTAATTTTAGCTGCCACTGAGCTGATCTTTTCCTCAAAACATACTTCGTAATTCACCTTTGACCACTAATAACTTAGTTATTCACGAGCCGAACCGATTGCCCTCCTAACCTGGCATACTTCATAATAACTGATCACCAAATCACCAATCATTTACACCCACTACATGCCAACTCAAACGCTTGACCCTTTATCTGTACATCATCCATCGCATGATTCTATCATTCTTCACCCCTCACAGCAATGGAAAGTCTAGTTCAAATATTAGCTAATCGAAACTAAATTGTATGTCATGACAACTCCATCGATTGCCTTTTCGCTTCCGTATTTCCAGAACTCTTTTATTTTAACGATTTGAAGTAGGTTATATTGTAGGACACCCTCACAACCCTTAATTAGAGTTATTCTAAGAAACCTCTTAATTAATAATTGCCAAAATAGTACGCGTCAGCTTTTGGTTCTTGCATTCATTTGACTCTCTCCCAACAAACTTGAAACAACTTTGAATCTCCAGATAAGCATAGCATCATGTAATCAGGTTCAGTAACCGAAATCCAGTTATTCTATAACTGAAACTCCCCGTTCCCTCTGTCGACACAAGAAAACACTATCCTAGCACCACTCCAAGCCTTATACGATCAATGACTGATCTCCATCCTAAATCTTCCACTTCATTCGATAGCCCTCTTACCAATTCTACACTATCCTCATCGGGATTAACAATTGGTACCCATCAATCCTGTTCTCTATCTTACATTCAACCCTCCATCCACACAAACGCTTCGATCATCCCATTTCTCCTCCTTCGACGTCAAACGTGCCAACACCTGAAGTGCCGCACCCTCACTCAAGATTCTCTACGTTCTGAAGAGGCGCTGAAACGCGGCCACCCGGTTAATTATGGTTCTGAAAATTAAAGTTTGTTAGTGATTATATTAATTATGTACTTAGTTTAGCTTAGCTTAACTTATTACTAATCACAGTAAATTACTTTTAAATGTTACACATATTTTTTACTTTTATTTATGTATGAATTCTTTAAAATGGGCAGGCAGTGTCACAATAGTCCTAAAATTCTATGTGCCTAATTAACAAATATATTTTCCCTTCATACACCTTAATTAAAAACACTTAAAATTTTTTCAACAGCTCTGAACGTTTGCCAATTTTCAGTTTCGTGTGGCCCACACTGAGTGCAGTGACCACATATTCTATAAATCTTGCCCTCCCTAATCTAAGGCTGACATCATAACTTTATAGTTCGAAACAAACGCATATTTTATAATATCAATTTTCACTTCGTTCAGCACTCTCTATTCCTCATTAATTTTTGTGGATGGTTTCTCTGTTTATATTTTCTCAAGAATTCTTGTCTGATCATAGACTCCACATTTGGTTCTTTTCAACGTCACATTTTAGGGCAGAGGTCCATCACCTTACTTGAGCTCCTCTTGGTTATTTTCCATGCAAGTGCTTACCAATTAAAAGTTCAGATTTGTTACATCGCCCCACCCTTTTCGGCGGACTGTTATGTCATAGACATATAAATTATAACCGAAAGAACCGCCCTAAAAAGGTTATTCTCGAACCCTAAAATTCCCCTCTAAAATACTCTAAAAGTCCCCTCTAAAATTAGCCTCGAGCACAGGGTTTTTTTTTAAGGTTCTTGCCAATCCTGTGGGCCTCTTGCGATTCTGTGCCCCTGGAACAAGGTCACCCTGGCACAGGTGACCCCGTTCTTGCTAATCCGTTCGGATAAATATTATTTTTTCTAAAAGACTTTTAGCGGAAATACTGTAGTTACAGTGTACCTAACCTACAGTAACTTGTGAAATTTATCAAGAAATTATTGTAAATTAACTGCGATTAGTGTTACTGAATGCGCCTCACTCCGTATCCTCTGTATTTTTATAAATAATATCCTATAACTTTTCTTCGTGTACCAAAAGTAAGAGTGGAAAGTAACGTCCACTTCATCTCACCAAACACTTCCCCTTTATGTCATTTTAACTGTGAAAGTTTTTTTCCCCTTGATGGCAATTTGTTGCTTTGTATTCATCACTTCACTGGACTTAATTTAAGTAAATATTAAGAACTTTCCGGTGTTTTGTTCCATCCTAGACGATACGCATAAGAAAGAAAAGTTAATTGTACTTGCACACTACCACCTCAACGCATCCTGCAACAATCGAATGACTGGGACCATCAAGAATTTCCTGAATCCTTAGTGATCATCTCTGCAATTATCGTGCGGTAGATAAAGCCCGCGCGACACGAGGTATAAATTTAAAAATTTAGTCTGCAGTAAGTCTGATCCTAATTATTAGAATTTATACTTATACAATATTGTGACCCTTAATTATATATATACACCACAGATGTATTCCAGTTTACGAAATATTTCAATTTTAGAACTTGATTAATTAAATTATTGACCTATACTGCTTTACCTTCTCAATTTCAACGGATTTAGAACAAAATACGGTGTTTGTTAATTAAATGCAATAATTGTGCGGTTGAACAACGAGTGAAAAATGGAATTTATATATTGAAAAAAAGTATTTCTCTCTCTCCACACACACACACACACACACACACACACACACATATATATATATATATATATATATATATATATATATATATATATATAGGGGTTAGACAAAATAATATGAACACCCGCCGATTTCACCGGTTATCTTTACGGACTGCTCAGACACAAAGTAAACGGTCAAATGACTGGCAAACCTATTTAAATGCGTAACAGAGAGTGTATACGTCATGTTATAACCCTCACGTTGTTTTTACAGATCTGAGTGAATTATGAATTAGCAGTTATGAAAGACCTGTCAGACTTCCAAAGAGGGCAAATTGTCGGAGCGCGGATGGCTGGTGCATCGGTGACGAAAACCGCTCAGATGTTCAATGTATCCAGAGGAACTGTCTCTATGGTCATGTCTGCATACCAAAACCATGGAAAGACAAGCACCGACAAATGCAATAGTGGACGCAAGAAGAAGCTGTGTGATCGAGACCGCCGGGTGCTAAAGCGCATTGTGACAAAGAACCATAAGACCACAGCTCCAAAAGTGACTGCAGAGCTTAACCAGCATCTTGCAAGCCCGGTATCGACCAGAACTGTACGTCGCGAGCTCCATGGAGCTGGATACCATGGGAGGGGTGCAATTGCCAAACCCTTCCTTTCGCACATCAACATTGAGCGGCGCAGAAAATGGTGTAATGACCATAAGAATTGGTCAGTGGACCGGTGGAAGAATGTAGTCTACTCCGACGAATCCTCCTTTACGCTATTTCCATGTTCCGGTCGAGTTTACGTCTGGAGACAGCCTAAAGATGCTTATGACCCCGACTGCCTGACCCCAACCGTTAAGCATGGAGGCGGATCTGTGATGGTTTGGGCAGCAATATCGTGGAATACTCTTGGCCCAGCTGTAGTACTGCATGGTAGGGTTAACGCCCAGGTCTATCTGTCAATATTGGTGACCAGTCCATCCCATGGTCCAAACGCTGTTTCCCAATGGCGTCGCCGTCTTCCAGGATGATAATGCATCAATCCACACCGCTGGGGTCGTTAAAAACTGGTTTGAAGAGCATGTTAGTGAAGTAGAACGCTTGGATTGGCCTCCACAATCCCCGGATCTTAACATTATCGAGCATGTGTGGTGTCAGTTGGAGCAGCAGGTCAGAAGCCGATTCCACCGCCGGCGTCTTTGGAGGAACTGGAGCAGGGTTTGCTCGAAGAATGGCTCAGGATTCCTCTAGCCACTGTCCAAAAGCTGTATGAATCAATTCCCCGACGCATTGCAGCTGTTATTGCCGCTAAAGGAGGACCAACTCCATATTAAGAATAAAAACCGCCATTTATCAAGGTGTTCATATTATTTTGTCCAACCCCCTGTATATATATGTTACAGTCAATATGTAAAATTAATCCATTTATAAATTGACTGAAATTTTAGGCAATTTGTTAAATGCTCGATTTACTTAATATCTAATTAAACCTAACCTGGCCATGAAATTTTAGGCAACATATTGGGAAATACCAGTGGGCATGCATATGCAGCATTACCAGAAAGGTTAGGTTAGGTTAGGTTTTGTGTGCATCACTAATTTGACACATTGACTGAATTTCAGTCAATTTATAAATTGCTTAGTTTTACATATTGACTGCTGTAACATAGAGAGAGAGAGAGAGAGAAGAGAGAAGAGAGAGAGAAGAGAGAGAGAGAGAGAGAGAGAGATTCCAGTGGACTAAATGACCAGAATCAAATTACAACATATCGTATTAAGATAATCACATCTTATCAAACCTTAATAAACAGATAGGTTAGATAAGCTTTTTTTAATCAAAATTATCATCATTTATGTCCGAAAAATCCAAGACTAAATTTATAATGAAAGAGTTCGCTCACGAATACAGTGTTTTTACCACGTTGAGTCCACAGATATATGTAAAAAATATTATTCTAAACAAAATACAGGCATGTATACGGAAGGTTTGCGATTGCAGATGTGTGGTTTTTGCTCCAGTTTGTGTAGAACAAGCCTGAGGTAGTATGAGTGTGAGCGTGATTGACGCAGGTAAATTTGTGCCGCCTTAGGGAGGAAACAACCTTGCGGTGAATCTTGCTCCTGAAGAATCATGCACCAAGACTGATAATAACTTGGGGTATTTGCAATACAAGCTAACGAAAATTACAATAAATTGAATACGGATATGGATGGTCTTTTGACTAGACAAACACAGAGTATAGTTTGCTTTCAGCAATGATAAACCACGTACGGAAGCCTCTTCAATATTTGGACCCCCTATTTGCCTGCCAATGCTGCTGCGAGTTGCTCGTACCCTGATCGTATGGCGGAATGATGCTGTATGTAAAAAGCTGTTTAACTCTTCATACTTCCATCTAAACTATGAATGCAGCGATGATTTTATATATACTGTGTATATATATATATAATTCTTTGGAAAGGTCAAACT